>PVKZ01000694.1:428499-651103 GCA_004027375.1 Macroglossus sobrinus
AAGAAAGAAAGAAAGAAAGAAAGAAAGAAAGAAAGAAAGAAAGAAAGAAAGAAAGAAAGAAAGAAAGAAAGAGAAAGAAAGACCTCAAAACTATAGAATTTGGTACCTTTTTGTGATCACACATACTTTTTCAGATCGATGTTTTACACTCAGAAAAGACCAAGGTTTTCATCTAGATTAACTCTTTGGGTGGGAACAAATTCAGATGCCCTATAAGTGGACACAGGAAAAGAGAAACTTGAGAAAACACTCGAAAACATAGCAAGTTACAAGAATTTGCAGCTCGTTAGTTACCCTCGTTCTAAATGTGAAATTTCTCTAGCATCTAGAAGCCAGAGTCCTCGTCTATGGCTGAGGAAACCCCATGGGAGAGTTAGGAAATACAGGTCTGTGTGACTGACTATCTGTCCCGTCCACTGTGTTCTGGGAGAGGGCATTTTGTCACCGCACAATACGACAGGAGAATAAATGTGTTCTTTCCCGCTGCTGACAAATGGAGCTTAGAAGTTGCTCTGTCTTCTTCTGAAGCCGACGCCTAGTAATTAACCCTTCCATCTGGCAGTGTTTTCCTCACATCTAGTCAAGAGACATTTCACATTCCTGATAGCTGTGACTTCAGCAGTCCCCACCCCCGCTAATGATACTTTTTGTTTCCGTCCCCACTTGCTGAAACACTTTCCTCCAATTTAGTGACCCGAGCAGGGATATTAGGAAAAGTGGAAAACAGTCATTCAGAAACTCATTAAAATATCTCAGCACAAAATGAGAATGGCACTCATGAAGAGAATGAAAACACCGGAATGGAATGATAAAGATCTCAGAGTCATTACTGCCACTGTCAGTCTAGTTTCAATCAATCATAGACTTTAGGGAAAAAAGTCAGCGTGGAGTTAAAAAAAAAAAAAACAGTAGAAGCTACTAGATGCTCTATCTACCAAGAAATAATCTGTAAAGAGAAATTCATCCTCACCTTTATAAATTCAAGTGCTATTAATATGAAAATTTAAATTGACTTTTTTTTTTTTCTGGAAAGAATTCTGATGTAGACTTACAAGTACCACGTCCCTGAAATGTGTCCACCTGGAATTTTAATGTCACTTGCTTCCTCTGGTGAGATGAAGGAGACTATGAATCTAGAGAGTGGGATTTTCATATTAGATAAACCACTTACTTGATTGATTTTAATCAGTTGTTCTGTGGGGACGTCAGTATTCTCATCCATAAAGGGTGTATTTAATCTCTTACATTACTGGGAGGATATTAAGAGGTAATAAAATCTTTTCTTTGAACCAAGAAAATCAAGGTGGGTTTTTTTTTTTCAGCTTTATTGGGATATAATTGACATATAAAAGTATCATATTGTGATGAATAGATGTACATTGTGATGAATTGATGTACATATACTTTGTGAAAGATTCCCACTGTCTAGTTAATATATCCATCACTTTACATATTTATCTCTCTCTCTCTTTTTTTTTTTTTAATAAGAACATTTAAGTTCTTCTCTCAGCAAATTTCAATTATAGAATACAGGATTGTCAAATAGTGTCACCATGTTTTATATCAGATCCTCAGACCTTATTCATCTTGTAACTGAAGGTTTGTACCCTATTTCCCCCATTTCCCAGCCCCTGAAAACCACATTTCTACTCTCTGTTTTTATGTTTAGGTTTTTAAAGATTTTTTTTTTTCACATATAAGCAATACCATGCAGTATTTGTCTCTCTCCAATGTATTTCATTGAGCATAATGTGTTCAAGTTTCATCCACGTTGCCACAAATGGCAGAATTTTTTCCTTCCTGGTGGCTGAATAAAATTCCATTGTGTATATACACCACACCTTCTTTATCCACTCATCTGTCAATGGACATTTAGATTGTCTCCATATCTTGGTTATTGTAACTAATGCTGCAGTGAATATGAGAGTGCAGATATCCCTTTAATATCCTGTTTCATTTACTCTGGATATTTATTCCGAGTAGGATTGCTGGGTCATAGGGTAAATTCTTTAAAATAAGCGCAGTTGTCCTTAATGATCTCAAGTCAGTTGTCATGTCTTCCAAAATGACTTCCCTTACCACAGTTGTCATCCACACCCACATCTCCAACTTCTACCCACGGTACATTCTTAGAGCATCACATACTTTCCTTCATAGCAGCTAACAGTGTGTAGTTACAATTTATGTGCTGCTTGTATCACTCTGGCCCAGCCTCCATGAAGGCAGAGACTATGCACTTTGTTTACTGTCATGTCCCATTCATAGTCTCAGCACAATGCCTGGCATATAGTAGGTTGTCAATAAAAGTTTTAAGCCTTAGATCTGAAGGGAAAGACATGTAGAGTTTAAATAAATGTCTGATCGAAGAACCAATTCTTTCTTTGCTTCTCCATTAAGGTAATACCATAGGGACGATGGCAAAAACCCATCAAAACACTGCCCAAGTTCCAACAGATCAATCCAATCCTGTCATGACAGCCTTCCTGCCAAACAGTGCTACATTTGGGAGTCCCAAGCTGGCAGTGCCTATCCTATATCCTGCAGGACTCATTATTATTTCTCTTACAAAAAACAAAGCTCATGAATTTTTATTATAGTAAGGTTTTCCTTTGCTTATCCTAAAATGGATAGAAAAGCAGCTCTGTCTGCCTCACTTATACAATTCTATCTTTAAACTTTTTATATGTACACTATGCTTACCCATTCTAGTCCTATTCTTTTGTTCCTATATAATAAATACATACATGCATAATTTTTTAAAGCATAAAGATTTAATAGGTAATATGTCTAAAGAAACCACGTTTTTATAAAATGAGTAAGCTTTATTTATTCTGTCACACATACTGAAGCAGCCAACTCATTTTCTCAGCAAAAAAAAAAGAAAGAAATGATAAATTTTTAAAATTCTATTTATTTGGTATAAAGAAAACTATTCAGATTATCAATGGATCATTTGTCTAGATAATATAACCAGCTTATTTTCACAATCTCAAAATGGAACAATTGTTCTAGAATTATCTGGGAAAAAATGATTTTTTTTTTTTTATTCACATTACTGGTCTTATGGCACAATTGTCTAAATATTTCATTTTTCAGTCAGCTATTTAGACACTGACAACACCTCTTTTAGCCATCACCTTTAAATAGAGGGCGCGTGTTGTTGGTTACTGGTCATTCATTTGCTTAATCACTCATTCAGCCAACCTCTATTGATCACCAGCAGTATGTCAGGAACAGTGCTAAGTCTTGGGCCTGAAGAACCCTTTTATGAAAGCAGAGTCTCCCTGTGAATGGAACATCTCCAGTGTTATCCATTTTGTATAGAATCTGAGTGCTTTCACGTATGTTCTTTTTGTATTAAAAATTATTGGGTGTGACACTGATCAACAAAATCCAGTAAGTTTCAAGTGTACAATTCAACAATATGTCATATATATATATATATATATATATATATGACATATTGCATTGTGTATATATATATATATATATATTGCATTGTGTATGTATATATATATATTGCATTGTGTGTTCACCACATAGAGTTAGATTTCTAACTGTCCCCACATATCTGACCCCTTTTACCTCTATCTGCCCCTGCTTCCTCTGGCGACCACTAGTCCACTGTCCATGTCCATGAGTCTCTGTTTCTTTGTCATGTTTGTTTCTTGCTTTTAGATTTATATCCCACATATGAGTGATACCATTTGGTTTTCAAGCATGCTCTTTTCTTACTATTCAAATAAAATAAGCCCAGCATCTCCTTATCACTAGGAAATCCAGTCACTTTCTAAATGTTTCTAGGGACTAACTGGATGTACTGAGAGGTCTTAGTTGATCCTTTTCTTCTCTAAATCCAAAAGGTTCTTCTTCCTCCCTGATGGCTCCTGAATGTCTCTCACCTGCTTCTCCATGAGTCATCCTCTTTGTGAGTGGCCATCTATGAGAGCAGGGGTAGACACAGTCAGCAGCTGCCTGCATTCCCCAAGGCAGCTTGCAAAGGAGACAGGTATTACACTATTATGATAAGCAGCTTTACTGAATCCAAGGATATCTTAAGGGAATGATAATGCAGAAAAGGAAAACAAACTCAAAGGCAATATTAGGGCTTCCAGAAGCAGGAGGGGTGCTGGCCTCAGAAACCTCCAGGCCTCAGCCTGTCCCATTCCACATCTGCCACCAGAATCAAACTGAAAAAACTACCCTTTGCTTCACAAAGCTCCTCTCTGTTCTCACCCTTTCCTTGAGGCTATGCATAGGCCTGGCCTCTGCATAACTTATTGGTTTCTCAAACAAAGGGATATCCCTTCTTCTAAGATAAATTCTGACAGAATTCTTAAAATGTAGAAACACTTGCAGTCAACATTTTGCTGCAATATTTGGTTTTTCTAACATTGTTTACTATGATTTTGTTTAAACAAAAATTGTTTGTCCTAAAAAAGAAATCATAATAATAATTCAGCAAGAGTCACTGAAAGTTTCAGAACAAGGAAGTATGATCAGAACAAGGAAGTGTGATGGGAACTATGTTTAAAGAAGATTAACCTGCCTGAGGGGAATTTGCCTTGAGAAAGAGTTTACTTTTGAGACAGGATAACATTTTCATTTCTGGTTACTTTTAAGTTATCTCTTCACTGATTCTAAGAGACTAGGAGTGCAAACTCTTAGTGGGTTTATCCGCATATGGTATTACTTTAAAGACATACGTGCAATAAATACTTAGCTCTAAGCAAGTTCGATCCTATTTTAGTTGAACTGCTTTGGCCTAAATTAAGTAATTATTCTTTACTGGGAAAGAGAATGTTCCTGTTTCTTTCCTAGATATCTCCCTAAAGACAGCTGCTTAGCTCTAATAATTGAGTGGGAAAAAGATGTGGTTTTATTCACATATCATATTATTTTCTTTAAAGCCTTCTCATTGTCACTCTGCATATACGACGTCAAAGCACCTGAACAGAAACCCGAAACTAAAATCACCTTGACATGTGGGCTATACACGTGAATGTAAATGCTGGATGACTGACCATTTTTCACCTTGGCCTGGATGTCCTGAGGCCTTGCCAATACTATACCCAATACAAATTCCTCCAATGAGATTGAAACATAACTTTTCATATTAGGCCTGCTAAGCTGTCTTGGTTTTCTTAATGTGATTGAAAACAGGCCAAGGAATTAATGTAAAAATAGTAAGTAATTTTGGACATAATCTTTGTATTGCATTGTCATCATTATCTCTCAGTTCTACCTCTATCATTTACTGGCTAGTCTTAAATCATATATTTATTCTACTTAAAAATAAAGTTAATATTTTTGTGCATAAAAATAAAGTTAATATTTTTGTGCATGCTAATCGTAAACAAAAGTGAAAAACGTGACAATATTAAAAAGAAAATAAAAATCAGCCATGATCCTACAACCCCAAAAAGAAATTACTATTATAATTTAGTACATTTCCTTCCTAACTTTTAAATGTGTGTCTGTATATGAATGTGTGTACTAGAGCCTAACATTGCTAATGTGTTGATGTTGTAATTTCAATTTCCTTGACTACCAGGCTTTCATGATATTTTAAAGTATGGTCTTTCCCACAATTCACAATCATCCTGAAGAGCAAGAAACTGAAGAAGCTCTATTGAGTTTAATCAAAACCTTAAAGGCATAAGTCCAGCCTGAGCCCAGGCCATGCCTTCCCCTACATATGACTGGACGCTGATGGATGACTCGTCAGAAGCCTGAGCAGAGCTCATTCCAAGATGTCAGACACAGAGACGTGGGCCAATAGCAGGGCCTTGGGCGTGGAGAGAAGATGTTATCTGACTTCAGGATGGTGTCTATGGCTCAGAGCTGCCTTCTGATTCATTTCTCATAGATGTGTGCTCTGCGTTCTAGGAAACAGGTGGGGCTACAGGTCAAAATTAAAATTAAAATAAAATAAAATAAAATAAAATAATGAAATGAAATGAAATGAAATAAAATAGATAAAATAAATAAAATAAAATAAAGTACAATATAAATAAAATATAAAATAAAATAAATAAAATAAAGTAAAAATAAATAAATAAATAATAAAATAAAGTAAAGTAGAAATAAATAAATAAATGATAATAATAAAATAAAATAAAATAATAAAATTTAAAAAAAAATAAAATAAATTAGTATAACTCACTAATGTTTCTGTAAGACATTGGGTGAAAAATAGTTCTGCTTTGAGACTCATGTGAAAAATCTAACAGTAAAGGAGGCAAGACCCACTTTTGCACAAACCCAGCTTGGTTTTGGTTTGTTGAGGCAGTTTTAAAAACAGTGAAAACTCTGCCAATGGTTTTGGCCCACAGGGCCAAGATGAGGAGAGGAAGGAAATCACATATTACACACAATAGGTTATTAAGATGCAAATGTGAGACAAGCCAGACAATGGATGTTAGTGGTGAGGGTAGTGGATAAGGAAGACATTTTAGATAGAGATCCTATATTAACAAGTGGAAATAAGAAACACAAACTATATCCACAAGAGGTTAAACCCCTTTCTAGATTTGCTCGCCTCATACCAGCTACATAAAATTTTATTCCTGACAACCCAACAAATATTCTTTTTTTTGTTTTTGGTCTTCAGTAGATAAATAAATGGCCTCAGTATTCTCTATATATTCATTATGTAGATACTTGAATACTGTGGTCTTTAATCCCTATTAAATAAATCCAATTGTTTTTGCCTTTCCTGAGGCCAACCCCAAAGCCATTTCTTCTAGAATGAACTTATACATCTCTGGCTCAGGAGTCTGGCCATGAAGAGGCACTAGAAGGGAGTCAGAATGAGGCTTCCTTCTGTGCCACTCTCTAGGGGGTTTATTCTTATTCTCTGTAAAGCCAGAAAGATAGAACAGAGTGAATGTATTTAAAATAAACCCTTTTTCCAATTTCTCTTTTTAAAAGAAAACTATTACATGCTTCAACCCTGAGCAAATAAGGAGATAGAAGAGCTAAAGTTCTTTTAGTCATTTAAATCATCTGTGAATTAAATGGTTGTGAAATAGTGAGTAAAGGGAACACATTAAATGACTAGCAGCATGATGTGCATTTGTACAATGGCTGTTCTCACAGGCTGCAGTTGTCTAATCAGAGGCAATTTTAGCTGAACTTCTCTGAAAGATAAATAATGCAAATTTAGTCCTCATCATTGGAAAAAAAAAAAGTTTGATGCTGAATCAATCAACCTGCCAGGACAGGGTGATGGTGATGATGATGATGATGGTGATGATGGTAATGGGATAATGATGATGGTCGTCATGACACACTTGCAAGGGATACCCTGTGCCAGGTGCTCTTCTAAATGTTTTATTTAAGAAACTCATTTAATCCTCACAAGAACTCTATGAAATTAGTACTATCATTACCTCCATTTTACAGAAATAAGGCGTGGAGAGGTTAAAAACTTGTCAGGATAACGTCAGAAGCAGATGAGCCAGATTTCAAAGCCAGATATCTGGCATTAAGATTAGCAATATACCAACATCTAAATTAAAAGTTGAAAGTTTAATCTACCACCTTGACGTTGTCAATTTTGCAGAATTTTGAAGTTGCTTCATTTGACTGAATGGTTTTCTTGTTATCTAAGCATCTTAATCATTATGAATAAAGTCATTACATAAAAGGCAAAACATAAAAGTTTAATAGATTTTGCAAAATGAATCATTTTCATCCCTGGATAACTGAAGTTCAGTTAAATAACCTCATAAGAGTATGAGATTCACACATTTGCATTTTGTATAACCCGGCTCAATATTTATTGGAATGAGATTCACGTTGTGAATAAGTCCATTTTCCAGAACAAGGAAAAAAATAGTATAGGCTTGAATTACCCACACATCAAGTCTTTGGAACAAAATCCATTTTTTATTTCCTTGTGGAGAATTAAATCTGTGAAAGGCAAGGCATCGTTTCTTCCCTTCCTTCTTGTTTCCCATTGCAATGGGGGTCTTTTAGGGCAGGTCCTGTGTGTTTAAACAGCCACAGTGCTCACAGTACCACACCGTCCTAACAGCAGCTCACTGACCCTCTGATTTCTATATTTTCAGTCCTCACCTTCTTTAAGACTTCTTTTTCTATAGCCATGTTTCTAACATAATTCCATGTTCTGTCAGCAAAAAGTAATCAAAATATTTAGTCTTTTTCCCTCAATAAATTTTACAAAGTAATAATTATCACCAATGATATTTTTAAAAGTAGATTCAATCTGTCCAACACACTAAAGCATATGCAGAAGTCATTCTGTTCAGAGGACATGTTCTAGGTAATAGGAACAGGCCCCAAACATGACCAGCTTTGTGATTTTGGAGGACAGAGCCCATGTCTTTTACCTTGCTATTCCCAGTATCTACACATCTGGAGTGCTCAGAACTGTTGGTTGGATTTAATTGATTTGAAATGTGAATGCCAAAGCTAGTAAACCGGTAAGGTTCTTCATGCTGCCAAACTTGTTTCTGATTACAAGATGTTTCCTGTTATGACTGCTAGTTCTGAGGAAGCTGGACATTTATAACTAGAGAGAGGGAAGGAGAGAGAGAAGGAGGAAGAGAGAGAGAGAGAGAGAGAGAGAGAGTAGAGAGAGAGGAAGAGGGAGAGACAGAGAGTAGAGAGAGAGGAAGAGGGAGAGACAGAGAGAATAGGGGTAGGGCGGGATGGTTGTGGAATCTCAGCTGGGTGATAAACACAAAAAAAGCTAAAAGTAGAGCAGAGAGAAATAAGAACATGGGAGATTCAGGGACACAGAAAGAAGTGCTGCCAAGAATAAGCTTGTGCTAGATGTGACTCTCTTTTATTCCGTCTCTCTTCCTTTGGACTGCTATAACAAATATGCCATAGATGAGGTAGCTCAGAGAACAAACATTTATTTCTCACAGTTCTGGAGGCCGGGGAGTCCAAGATCAAGGCCTTGGCAGGTTTGGTGACTGGGGAAGTCCCCTTTCCTGGTTCACAGATGATGTCTTCTCACTGCATCCTTATGCAAATAAAGGGGCAAGGAAGTTCTCTGGATCTCTTTCATAAGGGCGCTAATCTCATTCATGGGGGCTCCATCCTCATGACCTAACTACCTCCCAAAACCCCACCTACTAATACCATCACTTTGGGGATTAGGATTTCAACATGTGAATTTGGAGGGGGTCGGGGGTGAGACACAAGCGTTCAGTCCAGAACACATTCCTATTCAGGGTTAAGTCCTAGACTAAAGCAGAAGTTAGTTTTATGGGCTATTTCCTCCTCAACACCTCAGCACGCTCCTCTATGCTCTGCCTCCAGTTTGAGATCTGCTGGATTATTATCACTTGAGTTTTAAAAGTGTGGGTTCAAAATTCCAGTTCAATCCATTTTCATTAAGCTATATCCATAGAGCTGGTTTCTCAAGAAAGCATCTATTCGTTCCTTATGTATGCAACCCAGTGAGTGTACCTCTTAAAAGAGAATGATAAAGCAGTTTGGAGCCAGGAGCAGGGCAGGTTTGTAAATGTGGATTTCACCCATAAACATAAAACACACCTTCGGCAAAATGTTACATTCATCTTAGTACGAGAACCTCTCTACACTTTGACATACTACAAATTGCTCCCCACCAGTGTTTAATGGAAATTCATTAGCTTCATAAACTGCAAAAACGGTGTCAATATAAAAAAAAAAATTAGAGCTTACATCAGTGTTACAATTCCCAGAACTTGAAGTTCTTGAAATTCTTGATTGCTTCCTATCTTTTCCTCCCCTATTTGACACTTAGCATAAAAACATATAACTGATCCGAAGGAGGATGAACTGAATTATCATAAGATATAAACTTTGTTTTCTTTTTCATTCTTATATTAAATATTCCTCCTTCCTTCTTGGTCTTTTTTTTTTTTTTTTGTCATTTTCTTACTGTGAAATATAATGTACATAAGGAAGTATTTCTTTATACATTTACATGCAGTTTAAAGAATAATAAGACATATATCTGTGTAATTTAGCTCTCTTCCTCTCTTAATGGAATTTTTAAAATTCTTACTATTTGGGAAATAAGAATGAAAACATTAAGTCCAAAAAAAAAAAAACACACATTTTAAAGCTGCCTGTGCTATAACGTTAAGAAAAATTCTAAAGACTGGAGAATGTTTCCTTTTTAAGTTGAAAAAGTATTAAATTGGGCCCAGTTGCCTACTTTGACTTTAGCCCCCTTTCCTTCTTTATTGTCTCTCTTCTTTCCCCACAGTTCCAACCACGCGTTTTGTAGCAGTTTCAGTGAAAGGAAACTGCAAGCTGAGACAAGACCACAACCACATACCTGACCCGTTTGGCCCTGTGGAAACTCCAACCCTGCTTCTGCTAAGGACGTTGTCTAACCGCGAGATGCCCCCTGCTGCATGTCAGCTGAGCAGAGCCTTTAACCTCTGTTTGAGTCTCCTGAGCCACTTGCAAAGTGAATCATCAAACACCCACGTTTCGCCACTTAATAGTTACTTTTCCACAGAAGATGGGGATTGATTGCCCTCCTGGACAGACGGGACACTCGAGGCAGAGAACTTCTCAGCAGACACTAGGCTTTGCCAGTAGAGGGCAGTGGAGAGGTCACAAGTAATAACACTCTGTCCCCCAAAACTGTTGCCCGCTATGAATGTCATCTTTCAAATTGTCCCAACTTCATATTTGGAAATGTCCAACCCTGAATCTCTCCTCTCCCTCTTCCCACAGGCTTTTTCTCTTCCTTGACACTCTGTCATCCAAAAAGAAGAGCAGCCGTTTGACAGGAACCCTGGGGCAGGATGGATTGCTGGTCTCCTGGCTGTGGAGCCTGTCCGTCCTGTGTGAGGGCTGGGTGACCAGTGATGGCGCTTTGGTCCCCGGGAGAAGAGCAGAACGGGAAAATGTGCGTGGTTTCCCACGTGCACAGAGTGTTAGAGTTGATGGCGCTCTGGAGATCATCTAACCCAATTCCTGCGTCCCACCCATAAACATTCTGAAACTGATTGCTGAACTGACCTGCCCAAGGTCGCAGAATCAGGGTCGAGTCTGAAATTAGAACTTGATATCTGTCCCAGACATTTACACCGAATGTTGGTTGGTAATGATAATAAGGATGTAAATAACAACAACAATGACAACAACAACAATGTCTATTCAGTACTCACTGTGGGCCAGGTGTCATTCCACAAACGACATACATTCATTCTCTTAACCCTTACCAAAACCTCTTGAGACAGAGACCACTATTATTTCTTTTCCTCAGGAAGAAACTGAAGCTCAGAGTAATTAAGGAAGAGCTAGTGAGCGAGTGGTAGAGCCAGAATTTGATCCCAGGAAGTCTTATTTCAGACTTAGAACTTTATAAACCCACTGACATTTTCACTGCTCGGCGGGAAATGAAAGAAACAAGGACACAGCAGCAGTGTATTTTTCTTAAAGCTAGATTTATTACATTTAAAATACTATCCTTTATTATATTCTGTACTTCTTGTTTTAGAATATTGAAAAAGCCCTTTCTTTTATGAGAAAATAGTGAGAGTACATGTTCATTGTTGGTGCTTTATGATTTCTGTTGTTTAATAAAAATATATTTGGGCAGTTGTTTATGTATATGAAATTGTGGGGTCTGGAAAGCACTTCCTTGAGTTATCTGCCTCCTGGAGGAATTCTGGAAGGACACACAAGGGCTTTCATGCTTCCTCTGCAGGATTCTCTGGAAGGCGGTTAGCGGGCGCAGGGGTGTACACTTATGATGTACCTCGTTGTGTATTGGGACTCGTTCGATTGCAAGTAAATCACTTAAGTAAAAAATGAGTAAATAGTGGTTAATTTAGCTGGAACGTTTGGGGATCAGTAATTCTAATTTTGTCTTAAATTATATCGCTTGGCTTTGCCGTCTACCATATATTGGCTTAATTCGGAGGCTCGCTGGGGGCAAAATGGCTGTGAACAGTTTCATCCTTCGCTGTATATGAATTCAGAGGGGAAAAGATATCACTTCCTATTAGCTGCCACACTGGACTGTGCTTCGATTGGACTAACTTATGTCTTTCCCTGAAGTAGCCTCTACAGCCTGGGGCAAATTTAAGCTGTTCATCCAGTTTCGAGTTATGCATTATACACCTGAAGTGGGGCATAGAATCTGCTTGCTAGCAGCACTTTCTCTGAAGCAGGAGAGAAATGGTTTCCAAAATGGAAAATGAGGTACTGTTGCCAAAAGCACGGATGCTTGGTGGTCAAGCCAGCAAATGTTCATTAATGAGCTAATATATGTCATTCATGGGGCTGGATGCTACTCACTCTTTAGTTCATTTGACTCATGACAATCCTACAGGGCAAATAATAATTTACCAAGTAGGAAACTGGGGCTCAGAGAAGCCAAGAAACATACAAAAGATCAAACTGCTGGTAACTGAAAAATCTGGGAACCAAATTCTATTTTCACCAATTTCCAAGCTCAAGCTCTTGATTTTTTTTTATTTATAATTTGCTTATTCTGCCTATCCCTTTACCATTAAAACTGAAGATAAAATGAGCCACCCTGTGTATTTCAATTATGGCTTGATCCAGGGGCTCAACAGCTACTTCTGTCGGGCACTCTCCTACAGAGGGGGCAAGCACTAGAGACCACTGAATGCTCCCCATCTCATTGCATCAAGAATAAGAATTTTTTAAAAATTTGTTCCTGTTCTCACCACTGTTGAAAGGGCAAAGATAAGAGATATTGATTCCATCCCACCCTTGGATTGAAGCAAAAGTAGAATCCAGAACCATTCTAAAGTGACGTTCCCCAAATAAGAGGACAACGTTTCTTCTAAATTTGAGTTTGAATTTCACCAACCGTTAAGCATCCAGAATCTATATCTCACAGAAAATGTCCTTTAGTCTTAGGAAAGGAACTCTCCTACCTAAGTATACGAGGAGTAGCATGGGAAAAGAAGAATTTCATTATGATATTCGAAAACAATTTTCCAATTTACTCTAGAGCAAACAGAGTGATCATAATCATCCACAGCAGTTGCAGGAAACCCTTCTCTGAAACGGTAAATCTGTCCAATCAAAATTAAATGTTCGGAGTTGTAAACAATATTTAATGCTTTACGTAAAACATAAAGCACAACCATCATCTGCAGTTCCAGACACCACCAGGTACCCAGACCAGGGCCGTCAATAAGATCACTTTACCACAGCTGAATTTCATATGGACAGGATCTGAGATCACTAACCTCCAGATTTACCCAACATTAAAAAAATAATTTTTATATTTTCCATGGAAAATGTTTACATTTGAGGGGCAAAAAAGAATAGTCATAAAATAAAAATAATTCCTGGTTTTGATATGAATTTAAAAGCAAACTAGTCATACTGAATCTCAGTTGTCACCTAATTAATATCAGGCAGGATAGTATGTGGCCTGACATGGACAAAGTTTCATCTTGGGGCCTCGCTCAGCCATCTGGCCACCACCATCTTCTCGTGGCTCCAGAAAGCAGACGTGGGCTCACTTCTTTCTCCTTCTCACTACCCCCAGGGCCTCTAAGCATAGATAGTAACTGTGCTTACTGAATATTTTAGTTCTCGTCACACATGTCACATGGTTCCAGATTCACGTGTCCTTAATTTCCATTTCTTCGTAGTCTTAGGAAAGGCGGCCCAGCTTCAGCCTAAACTGGGTTTGCCATGAAGTTCAGGTAGGTGTGGGCATGTCTGATCTACTAATGGGGCACTTGCCCAAAAATAATTGAGGAAATGAGAGAGAGAGAGAGAGAGAGAGAGAGAGAGAGAGAGAGAGAGAGAGAGAGAGAGAGAGAGAGAGAGAGCATATCCCAAGAGAATAAAATGCGGCCAGCCACGATGACCTTGATCTAGTTTTTAAAAGTCTTGGCTCTTTGACAGGTCCTGGGCTTGGGTTGTAATGGCCGTGCCTGTTCAGAGACGGCAGGAGTGATGGCAGCTGACAACAGCAGGGTCAGGGTGCCTGGCGGAAGAGTAGGGTGTGGTGCTCCATGGATTTTCGAGATACCTGAAGATACCGCTAGGCGATGGGACAGGAGCTGGGTAAGAGGAGTGAAATAATAAGAACTACATGGCAACTAACGAGAGCCTTGGTCAGACTCTGGCTTTTCCATGTGCAGGGACTCTCTGAAACACCTGTATAGGAAGGTAAAAGCAGGGGGCCATCACCCCATATCAGGTGCTAGCATAACGGGGGTTATATAAAATGAGGGTATCAGATGACTTCTTTAATACTTTTGAGTTCCAATTTTGAACAATTATATGATTCTAAATAGCTAATGGTAAGGGAAGAAAGCTCCCCCCCAAAACATTTGCCCTCAATCCCTCCCCAACCCCCAAACGTTTGCCTTCAATCCTCACCACTAGCAAGTAGAGACTCCAGAAAGCGAGAATGAAGGCTTTCACTGCTGAACAGGACAACCCTCCCTCCTCAGAGTTCATTGCCACTCAACCTGCCTTCCTGCCCCAGCTCCCCTCCTCTTATAAGGTGGCCTCTTCCTCAGACTGGCTCCTCCCCTACGCCCCAGCTCCCACCCCTGCCTCCGGCATCCCAGAGCATAGGGTTCCCAGGAAAGGGCTGCAATCTCCTTTCCTGCCTCCCAATCTCACTCTAGCTACTGTCACTGAAAAGCTGACACAGAAAGCTCCTGCTCTCCCTTCATCCTGGCCCCTGCAAGTCCCAAATTCAGGATTCGAGTTATAAATATTACTAAGGACATTTCGACATTTCAAATGTGGACATTTCTTGGAGGAGTTCCAGCTTAATGAGGTTATTAAAATGAAAACATTATTTTTTAAAAAACCCTTCTTTCCATCAAGCTTTGTCAGATAACCCTGTCCTACTCTCTACCAATGACCTCCTGGCACCTTCTGTAGTTTACCAGTCACCTTCTATTATTAATAGCACTCCTAGTAAACATTCTAACATCTTAGCCGATTGAATATGATTTATCTCCCTTTCTTCATGATAACTTGACCCATAGTCATGGGCTCTTGGATTGAAGAATGAATTTTGACTCAGCAATAACCTCTCTCCTCTCTCTTTTCAAGGTCTGGCTCCTCTCGCCCCCCGGGGCAGCGAGGAGAAGTACATGAAGGCAGAGATCATGACCCCGGGGGTAGATGTCCTGTCCTCCTGGTCCCTGCATAGACAGTGTGCTTGGTTTTGGGGAAAGCAATGCTCAACTTTACCTTGCCCCCCCAAGTCCTGAGGACCCCCAGGAAAAAGGAACATTGCTACCTCTCGTCTGTTCCGTTTGCAGCACATACATCCAGCTCTTTCTCTGGTTTGGGTGATGTCCTGCTTGGCCCAGAGGCCACCTGAGCTGTGCTATGCTCCTGCTTCTGCCCTCATCTCTGTGTGGGCCCTTCTGCGCCCTCAGAGAGTCGCAGTACCGGAGCGAGTGTGGCCACATGGTGTTCTTCGTCAGCACCTTACACTGTGGCCCCTTCTTACTCTGCTGGGGGCAGCTATTCCTACAAGCCTCCCTGCTAAGAAGTCTCCAGACTAGTAGCGGCCAAGTCTCTGTCCCACACACTTGAGGAAGGATGTGTCAGGCCCACCTGACACTTTCTTGCCCTGCTCGGCACCACTCCAAGGTCAGTGCCTGCAGGTCCTGTAGCTCAGTACCTGTACATCAGGGAGAAGTCCCAGGTCCCCCCCCCCCCGCCGCCCCCCGAGATGCCCCAAGCCTATGACCAATTCCCCTGGAGGATCTTCACTTGGTTTCTTGAAGAAGAGAGAAATGTCCATGGCAAAGAGAGGGGAAAACATCTTCCTTGGTCCCCAGTGACACCCCCTTTTCTCCTGAGGAGCGAGAGAGGACAGAGGAGTATAGTAATGAGGCAGGTTTAACCAACTCTTAGTAGACAAATATAAAAGGCCTCAGTGGCAGTGGCTGGTCACTTCAGAAAGGGGAGCACTTGGCTGTGCTGATCTTCAACTTTATGCCTTTGCTATAATCCCAGCACTAGAGGACAAAATCTTTCTCAGTATCCTGTTACAAATTTCAGTGGGTTGGTAAGAACTAAACTGTATGAAAAAACTCTGGCATGGTACCAGTCCTCTCTGCAATGCCAGTCACATTCAAGACCTCTGCCTATAAGGACCTTCTCACTTAGAAAGAAACCTTCCCCATGATCAATTGGCACAATCACAGTGAGACCTCCAACCATTCAGGGAAAAACACTTACTGTCATCATTTTGTAAGCCAATATAACAATGGCTTTCATAAAATAACATCTAGAGACAATGAAAATAACATGTACACACATAGCAGCTTACAACACTTACAACATTATCTCTTATTCTTATAACCGTATTTCACAGACTGAGAAAATAAGAACCAGAAATTCCCAAATTGCACAGAACAGAATAAATTGCTTGAGATCTCTAGTAACTTAAAGCTGCTGCTCCATAGCTCGGTGAAGAGCAGTGCTTTTTATTCCTAAATGAAAGTTCTAAACTACCTTCCCAATAGCATTTCTTGCTCATTTGACCTAAAGTTTGTTGGAAGTCATTCGAACTTGATTTGCAAGCCAGAAAGAAATTTCGTGTTAACGGTAAGCCCAATACATTCTGGGTATCAGTATAACTGGTCATTTGTTAAGTTACAGTTCATCACACAGGCTTTGGCATTCTTCCCTGAGACGTTCCTTTATTTTAAACACATCATCTCAGTGATTTTTATCGTCTGGCATAATTTCTAACACATAGAAAAGTATGTGAGTGCCTAAAATATTTCAGACACCAAATTGGTCACAAACACAAAATAGGCTCCTTGTTTATCTAAAAATAAACGCTAAAGATCAGAACTTTTTGTTCGTCTATAGCAATAATTTTCTTGGCTTTTCCGACACACTTGTAGCCATTCTGCTGATAATCTGCAATTAGAACATGATTCATTTGCCCGTGATGGTAAGTGAGGGCCCCTATTTGTGTTTCTCTTAGCGACCTCCTAAGGAGATGGAAAAATGCAGCATCCAAATTAGAGTATAAACCCACCCCCTCAGAGGATGCTTTTAGAAGTCTAGATTTTTCTTTTCTTTTTCAAATTCTGCACTAATGAAGGCAGTTATCAGTAAGATCCCGGGCCACGACATAGCAAGGTTAGCCTAATACCAGGTCACTCCCTAAGGTGCAGCACAAAAGTGGCCAATGAATATTTTATGAACTTGTTTGTGCTGTTGCCATCATCATGATTGTAGTTTGTTCTATGTTACATCACTGACGAGCTTGGTGCCCAGCACCAGGTCATTTCAAGGTACACTGTAGCTTGGATCAGTCCACCGAACCGTTGATATAAGGTAACTAGGCTGATTGTTTACAGAGAGATGCAATACAAAGGCAAGAAATGTTGTATCCTAAATGTGAACAGTTCAAAGCTATAATCAAATAAAATTTGCAGTAGTGTTGCCCTTTCACTTTGTACACCTACAAACAGTAGCACTGAGTTTAACCTGAATGTGAGGTAAGCTTGGGAAGGTGGGTTGGGGACATAGTAGAAGGACAGTGGATGCTGGGGCGCGATGGTGGCTGGCACCCTTTCGTCACTAGGGAATCATTGAACAGTTGGGTGCAGCGATGTGACATGATTAAGGGGATATTTTAGGAAGACCGGTCTGCCAACAATAATAGGATGAATAAAGAGGGAGAAAATAGAGAGAGGGAGACCAATTAAGGGAGAGGCAATTAGGGTGGTCCAGAATTGAGATGGTGAGAGCCTGAGCACCAATAACCCCAGCCCTGGGAACGGAAAATAACGGTACCCGTTTTAGACTAACGCGTCACTGAAGGAATAAGGAAGGAGGATGGAAAGTTGGGGTTTCAAACCAGGTCAGAGAGAAATGGGAGAGATTGGGAAGAGAAAAGGCTTGAAAACAAGCGAAAATGATTTTGACATTTAGAGTGAGATTGCCATGAAACATCTGGGGAAAAGGTTTACTTGGCAGCCAGAAATATGAGCCCAGGGCTCAGTAGAGAAGACAAAATGAGCTAAAATCAGATCTTGTTCTCAAAGTTCAGAGAGGATTTGCAAACAGGTTAGTCATCGCCCGACTCCGGTCTTAAAGGCAAGAGTTATATCATAATTATCCTTGGCAGGAATGTCACAGAAGTGAGGCTGCTGTTATTTTTGTGTTTGTTGTTGTTGTTGTTGTTTTCAGATGGCACACGATTTTGATATGTGTCAGCACTGACGATGTCTGCCTCGTTCACTTGATGAGATGGTGTCTACCAAGCTACTCTCCCATAAAGGGCCCTGTTTTTGTTGTTGTTCAATAATTAATGAGCATTTTGTGGGGGTTTTGAAATTATGTGAATGTCCCATAGTGCATCTAATTTTCAATTTGCTCATTTGGTAACCTCAGATAGTATGCACATGTTATGTTGTAAAGTGTTACTATCACTAGCTGATATGACTGTGATGCTCAAATTGTCCCCTCTTTGGCTCCCAGGCCATACCAGTGGAGTGAGCTAAGGAAAATATGTATGCAATAGAATACATACGTACATTGAAATATATACTGATTTCTCTGTACATCTATACTGAGCACCTCAAGTTCACGTAGATACCTCCAATTTTGATTAAACCGCTACAGGATTCTTCACAATTTTGTCTCTTTCTACTTTGTAATTCTCGCCCTCTAGCTCCCCATTATCCTTCAATGTGTTTCTTTATTTGAGCAACACTCGATACGTAACTAATTTCCAATCTCCAGTTCTTTACAGACGCCCTCCTCCCCTTGGCCTGGCCTTGACACCCTGTGCCAGGCAGCCCCTATGCAGACACTTTTCTCACACTGCTGCACAGACACCCTCCTCACCCAGCTGGAGTTTCCACATCCTGCACCAAGCCACCCTGCACCAACCCACCCACGCCCTACTCTGCTTGGGCTCTGTCACCCCACTCTAGGCCACCATGACCTTAACAGCTGTCAACCCCAGCATGGATACCTGTCTTGCCCTAATGGCTTTAAAGTTGGATTATTCAGGAAGAGAAGGAGAAGGTCAAGGGACACCAGAGACCTTTGACATGCATACTTAACAAAGTATAAAGTTAGGCAATAATCCCATCTTCACCCTAATTAATTCAAGGACTTTAGAAAGTTTAACTCTCGTCATCACTGCATCTCCCTATCCGGCATCTTACCTGTTATTGTTATCAGGGCATGTTTTTTTTTTTTTCTTCTTTTGTATCTCTAAAATTCATAGACTTCTTAATTATTACTTTGTATAGTTGATGTTTATTTATAATGATTGATATTTTACCTCACTTCTTTGTCTGCCATCACTTCTTATACCCCCCTCCCTCTATCTGGATTTGGTTTTCTTTTTTGCTAAATGCTACACTTTATTGATTATCCTTCAATAGTCCTATCAAACCACTTCGGCAGTGGTCTGAGAGAGGCGAAATTTTCGGTCCCTGTCAGATGTCATCTTTCACTGTCATTGTCTAATGATGGTTTAATTGCATAGTGTGGTGTAGGGAGATTGGCTGACCCAGCTTGCCTTGGACTGAGGGATTTCCCAGGATAGGCAACTTTCACTGCCAAAACCAGGACAGTTCTGGACAGACTGGGTTGATTGATCACTCCTATATTCTCTTTCTTTTCGCTTGGCCATATTAAAACTAGTATTCTTTTTTTTTTTCCAATTAGAGTTGACATTCAATATTATTTTGTATTAGTTTCAGGTATGCAGCATAGTGGTTAGACATTTCTATCATTTACAGAGTGATCCCCCCAGTTAGCCTAGTATCCACCTGGCACTGCTCGCAGCTATTACAATATTATTGACTATGTTCCCTATGCTGTTCTTCCCATCTCCACAGCTATTTTGTAACTATCAATTTGTAGTTCTTAATCTCTTCACCTTTTTCACCCAGTCCTCTAAATCCCCTCCCATTTGGCTATCAACAGTTTGTTCTCTGTTTTCTCTTCAGATTACAAACTCTTTCATCTTTTACTAAAAATAATATTCTCCTGTCTGCTGATGTCTATCGGTACTTCTGAGAAAACTTCTGTGTGATAAATTTTGTTTCTTTGAAGGCGGTAAATCATTTCTCTCTGGCTGCTTCTGTGATTTTTCTCTTTCTTTTGATAGTTTCTCAGTGTATCGCCATATAGGTTTGGTTCTTATTCATCCTATTTAGGATGAATCAACTTTATTGAATATGAAAAGTCGCATCTTTAATCAATTCTAAGAAATGTTCAGCCATTGTCTCTTCTACTATTTCCTCTCCCTCTTTCTATTTCTTTGTGATGTTTTGTTTTGGAAATCTCATTAGCTATATTCTGTATCTTCTCATTATATACAATATTTTTCTTAAGCCCTCTTTCAGATTTTTCTATTTCTGCACTTCTCTGTGCTACATTCTGAATAATATCTCCAGCTCTGCTTTCCAGATAAGTAGTTATCATTTCAGCAGTGTCTAATCTGATGTTGAACCCATTCGCTGAGTTTAACTTCATTGGCTAAAATTTCATTTCTAGAAATTCTATTTGGTTCTTTTTCAAATTCTTTTATTAGTTCCGCAGTATAATGCTACTTATCAATATAGCTTTTTTCTTTTATCTCTTTAATTTTTACCAACATTTATTTTGCATTCTCATGCAGATTATTTTTTTGAGTTTAGGGACTCTGCCTTCCCTGTGTATTGTGTTTGTTTTCTTTCTCTCTCTTTCTCTCAGTTATTTTCTTACATAATGTATGATTTTGAGTGTGAGGTAATAATTAGGGTGATTTGACTTTTCCACAAGAGAACTGTGGGGCTGGCTATGGGAGTATATTTTCAAAGTTGTTTTGCATTTGCTACTGCCACATACCCCAAGGATATCAATGCACATTGATGAACTTCACTTGTTTCTCAGTTTAGGAATTTGGGGGACACCTAAATAGTTTGTGAGATACAGTCCTGAGTTACAGGTTCTTCTAAGAATATTTTCTTTTAAATCCAGAGCTCAGACCAAGAGAGATAACTTCCTCTCCCTACAATAGTGGACTATTTTCTAGACACCTCTTGCATTTAGGGTACCATCCTTTGGGGGTTTTTACTTTATGCAAGGGTCTCTTTTATAACACATCATTTCACTCACACCCTAACCTGTACCGTATCAAGGACAGATACATCAGCATTCCTAACACTCTGATTTTAGTTATTTCTTCATTTCTAATACCTGATATTCCTTTCTCATGAACGAGAACCATGTATTCAAAATTATTTTATCTAGTATTTCTATGTCTTTGTAGTGGGAGGTTGTGGACATTGCCTTAGTCTACCTCTTGCCAAATTCTAATTCCCCACTGGAGTGGGTACCTCTTATGCATCACTTAAGAGTGTTTCAGGTGCACCTGCCTCCAGCCTCTGGGGTACCTCTAAGTGCTGCTTGGATTCAGACCAACTTCATCAGGCACAGCATAATAGGTTTTCTAAAATTTCTCCCATTTTCTTCTAAACAAGGAAAACAGATTGGGCAATTGCTATTAAATAATGACAACAGCATCAGTTACAATAACAATCTCTAGCGTGTTTCACACATTTCCACGAGCTTTAATATGTATGTCTTCGGTGTCCATGTTAACGCTGGCTCTCATTCTCTGGCTCTTGCCTATGCCCTCCAGCTCAAACCAGAGCTCTCAGCACCAACACCAATTCAGGCATCCCTGCTACACAGCTTGAACACCACCCCACCTTCCCCCGTGTGGACCCCAGACTTTCCCATCATTTCCAAGTTAAGTTGGCACCTCAGATTCTAACCTGATCTTCTGAGTAATTATATTATCCTCATTCTACCTGAATCTGGCAAAGAAAAATGTATCTGGCCTTTGAAGAAACTTGACTAAGCCAGGGTCCACTCACTGCAGCATCAATCGGGATTTTTAAAGATGTATTCTTGACTAAAAAAAAATTTAGATCTCTGAAATAGAACCCCCAGGATAACATCAGATAAATTAGGAAAAAGTTTTACTCACTCTTACTGTCTGTTCCAGTGCCAGCATACAGTAGCCATAATGACCAAAAACTCAAGCAGTGGACTACCCTAACCCATATACACATGCGCGCATGCACACACATGTGAACACACACACACACACACACACACACACACACACACTGTTGATTCCATTTATCTGGAGAACACAGAACCCTGACGAACACAGTGTCCTACCACACAGAAAGTATCTAAATCTAAGGCCAGATGGTGTTAGCTGAGAGATTACTACAACACAAGATTCATTATTTGTAACACAAAACAAAACAAAATTTTAAGATGTTTGCATTTTTCTCTTATTGCTTCTCCTATATATACACCCCCAACACACACTTCCCAGAAGAGCCACAAAAGGGAAGGAGAAGAAAGAGAACTAGTGAGAGAGAAAAAGAGACCTTGCCTGGCCATCAGCGTCTTCAGCTTAGGGTAGTGGGATGCGTAGTGTGGCTGCAATGAATGAGAAATTACAGTTTTACATTAGACTGAAATGGACATTCTGGTCCAAGATATCATCACAGAGTAGGGAAGAGAAACATGCAGGGCACCTTCAAAGGCAGAGATCTGAGAGAAATAAAGCTGTTCCTAATTGTGTCCCAACCATTTCACTGATTTCAAGGATCCAGTAACTGCTCTCTCAGAAAAATACCCAAAAAAAGTGAGGCAAGGAAAGGAAGAAACGAGGAAGAAAAGGAGAGAGGGAAAAGGATAAAAGACACAAGTAAGCAGGTGAGGTGATATAATTACCAAAGTAGAAAGAAGTCAAGGCAAAAAGTCATTAAATTGGACTGCAAATCATTTTACATTAATTAAAATGTAATTCACAACAATATTATATCAGACATGAACCTAATAAATTAAATAGAGCATCCTATATATGAAGAAAGATACGTGGATGTAGGAAAAGTAATGTTCCAAAACTGATTCTAAAAATATTAGCCTGAGAAGTCGATAAACAGGAGAAATTGAAAGTTTTTAAATAACCATTCTCCATAACAGGCCTAAGTTAAAATACTTTCTAGCTGCATATCCAAATACTTAAAGGAAGAGATAATTCCCAGGCTACATAATTATCTTCAGGGTATAGAAAAAGATTAAAAGTGACCCAATTCATTTTGTGAATCTAACATAACCAACTTTAACCCCAAAACCTAACAAAAATAGTTTTAAACAAGAAAATTATACACTAGTATTATTTTTAATATGATGCTTTAAAACAAAATACTAGCAAAGTCAATTCAGTTGAATTTTAAAAATATAATCTATTATGATCAAAATAAAATATATCTCCAAAATGCAAAAATAGTTCAATATGAGAAAATTAAAAGGACCAAACCAATAAGCCAGTAGGAAATAAACCATCAGAGCATGATAACATATGTAGAACAGGCATTTAATAAAATATCAAGTTCATCCCTCATGATCTATCTTAACTTGAGATTTAATACTCTTAACAATGAAATATTAGAAATACCACCATTAAAAAAAGAAACAAAGTATATGATACCCATTATCATCACCATTATTTGACATTCTGCAAGCTTTAACCATTATGAGGCATAGAACAGAAATAAGAGCCATAAATCTTAGAAAAGAGAAATCTCTCTTTGCAAGTAAAAATTTCAAGGGAATCAATTGAAACTCTATTGGAACAATAAACATGTAAAAATCTGTCACCTTTATGGCAGTAAATCTATCACCTAGTATGGCAATAATAACCAGTTAGAAAATATAATCAAAGAAATTTTCCTTTGCATTACAGCAACAAAAGCAAAAAATATAGCACCTAAGAATAAACTTTTAAAAGGTAGGACTTATGAACTAAACTTTACTGAAAGACTTTGTTGTATAAAAAGCACATAACAAATAAATAAACACCCCTCAGCATTTTAGTGAATCAAACCCAAGATCATTCATTAAAGAGAAAAGGCAAACTCCTGAAAATATTTTTTAGAAAATATATCTCATTAGTAATCAAAGAAATGCAGATTAAAGTAAAAATGACACCATTTTTTTACCTAGTAAATTAAAGGAGGTTTTTTGTCTGTCTAATTAATTCTGTTTTTAATGGTATTACTCAATACTGGCAGACCTAAAACTAACATAAAATAATAATAATAAAAATATGGCAAGAGTGAGATAAAATAAATATTTTGTTAGGTGATTTTACACATTGCTGGTACCAGGATAATTGGAACAGTTTTTCTGAAAAGCAATTTAGATAGTATATCATTAGTTTTCATTATGATATACATTTTTACCTAGTAACTTTCCTTCTAGAAATCTTTAGGAAAAATTTGAATATAACAACAAAGGTTTTGCTCCAAGGTGTTCATAGCAACTTTATAGCAATAAATAAATAAATAAATAGGAGAAAGAACACCTAAATTCACATTAGAAAAATATTTAAGCAAATTATATTTTACATACAATTTTTAATGATGTCTAACATTTCACTATGGTTATAAATATATAATAGTGTATATATTTATAAATATATACATATATTTACCTTTAAAAATAATATATACAAAAAATTTTAATTCCATTACAAACTACTTACTATATATTGTTAAACAAAAACAATCAGGATATAAAATTGTATCAATAACATAGGCTTGACACATTTTAAAAAAATGAAAATACAAGGATCAAAGATAAATGTGTTCAAATGTTGTGAAAAATAGCTGTCTCTTGGTGCTGCGATTAAAGGTAATTTTTCAACTTTTCTGCTTTTTGCCATTAAAAATTGAAGAACATTAGTATTACTTTAAAAGAAAAATATATAACAAGCTTGCATAACCTGGGGTTGGCTGATGGATAGGCTTTGGGGTGTCTAAGACTCCTCTAAAATTGCACATAATTATTTGTGTGACTGAATTTGCCTGGAGAGAGAATGATAGTTTTCAAAGGGTTTCATAATTTTAGAATTACTTAAACCCACTGATTGAAAACTTGTAGACAGTGGTTTAGAAGAGTCATAAATACGTACCAATCATGTTTCAGATTTGCCCCAAACATTTATAGTCAAAAGCATATGATATTTTAAATATCATTATTTAAAGAACTAAACCAGTAAAATTTTCTTGATATTCAAGTGGAAAAACTCTTAAGATATTCACCAATGCCTTTCTCATTTAAATGATAACTGCTACTAAAATTGTTATTCTATAACTATTTATTGAGCACCTATATACACCTAGTTACTATGAAGCATGGAAAATATTCTCAGATAAGAACTTCAGGTCCTGGTTGCTGACAATAAAATCATATATTTAGCATCTAGGAAAATATATTTTTTCTTTCTTTTAGGGATTGGGGAAGGGGGGAACATTCATCTGGGTCATCTCGAAGTGTATCATTTTTTTAAAGTGAGAGAAAAGAACCATAGAACCTCCCTGTATATCCCCACCTAATACTATTACTAGATTCGTAAAAGCCATGCTCATTTACCTGCCTCCCACACTGACAGCTAATGCTGATATAAAGTAGGAAGAGACGTGTGCCTCTTGTGGATGCTACTATGCTCAGTACAGATACCCCTTGAGGACGAGAGGACTTATATACCCAAGTGCTGGGACTGCTGCCCACCTCATCTCTCACCTGTCAGCCTCTTTGGGAATCATCTCTATTGAGGCAATAGGTGCCTGGTCCAAATGCACAATGACCCCCCTGCATCCCTGGAGTGCTCTTCAAGGCCATCCATCTCTGCACATTCAAATCTAGCCTGCCCACCAGAGCCCTGCTCAAACACCATCTTCCTCCAGAGGCCTTTCCAGATTCCCCCAGTTAATGTTCCTTCCTTCTCTGAATGACCCTACTACCTTCCCTGGTGGGAAATTTGAATTTCATACCAAAACCAAATAATTTTTAGTATGAATATATCCCAAATACTGCATTGAACACACACACACACACACACACACACACACACACACACACACACACACACCAATAAAAACAAACAAACTAACAAAAACTATTATTGATTTGAAATTTGAACTTAACTGGGTATCACATATTTTATTTGCTAAATCTAGTAACTATAGTCCTAGGTAGCCAGAACCCAATAACTGCTTTACACAGAGGGACTCCTCATGCCAACTTGAGACAGCTCTGAAGGGTCAGCCTAGTTTCAGAGCTCCCCTTGGGGTCAACTGAAGTTTTTCATTGAGACTGTGTGTCAGCCCAGCTTCTCCCTCTGCCCCATATTGCTTCCTTCCCTACATTAGTCATTAACGCCAAAGATCACTCCATTTCTTTCATCTTCAAAGCCAGCAACACAGCATCTTTCCATCCCTTCTTCTATCATCACATCTCTTTCTGATTATAGCCCAGAAAGTTTCTTTTAAGGACCTATGTGATTAGATTATGCCCCCTCTTCCCCCATAACTCAATATAAAATCCCCCCATCTCAAGGTCATTAACTTAATGACATGTGAAAAACCCTGTTTGCCAAGTTAGGTAACATATTCGCAATTTTTGGAGATTGATAGATTGGGGGAAGGCCATTATACTATACACCACATCTACCCATACAAAATATATTTCCTCATCCTGGATACATCAGATAGGTTCACAAATATTTGGAGAGCTTTAAAAATAAATCAAATATAAGCGTATCAGATAGGAAAAAATAAATGAAGTTACAGTGAGCCACATCAAGCTTCTCCTTTTCTGCATGATTTTCTTCCCTGTAAAAGATGTTGATTAGATGATCAAGACATAATCTTTCTTATCAGAAATCCATCCTCCAAATTCTGGGCTGGTTGATGCAATTCCTACCACTGCACCAACTAATCCTGAATCCTAACAGTTCTACTACGAAGGCTAAATCTACACAGAATTAACAAATTATAGTATTACTTGTAGAAATTTTCCGAAGATGCAAAAATCAAAGAGTGCTCACTCACTATGAAATGAGTGCTGTGTTGATCTGAATGGTAGGTAATTGTCTCATCAATAGCAAAGTTCTTTAAAATGGTAAGATAATTCTAATTTCAAGCTCTGAGCTATGAAAGTGGCTTATTTCTACATGAAATAAATTTCTGTCATAACCTTATCAATGCAATATTTATACTCCTCATCAAGTTAAAATAGTAGAGGTACATCTTTCTTCTGCATCAGATAGAAATGAAGAATGCTTACCTCTGGTTATTTGCAAAATGGAAAACAATCTTCCACTTGGGATATCATGAAGAGTCATAGAAAAATAAATTGCATAATATTTATTTTACAGGAGGAAATAATCATTTATCTACTTTTTTATGATATAAAAAGTATTCTGTTCCAAGATCACTCTCAAATCTTTTGCCTTTTTCAAATTTTTTGAGAAATCTATTTGCAAATTTTTATTCAGGAGGCAGCTTTTGCAACTAAATGCAACCCAGATATATTGGTTCTTTTTCCTCTATGAAAATCTATCATGCCCATTTGATTTTCTAAAAGACTTAAGAAACAAACCTGTGTAGGCATTTTGGACATTTTTCATACAAAGCTATAAGCAATCATTTCCAATGGACATCAGCTACTCCCTCCCCTGAAACTGTTGATGGCACCCCACCACCACCCCACTCCAGCAAGACCTATCTGGAAGCTAACGTAAATGGTGAAAATGAGTCTCAGAGAGGTGTTGGTAAAGAAAAGTGTCAGAAGAAAGGGAAGTCACAGGGGAAAATGAAGAACATGAATATGTCACTCTAGAAACATTGGTGCCTGGAGCAGAGTCTGTCGTGTAGTTGGCACTCAATAGATAGCTGTTGATTGATGAGGCCCTTTGTTTTCTATTGAATGATTTTTCTCTAAACTCATGAGCATCCCATGACACAAAAAACAGCATCTAGAGATGACAGTATCAGTGGGAAAGGGCTTGGTGAGGTGGGTATCTGGAGACCTGTGTTCTGTCCTCAGCTCTGCCACAACTAGATGTCTGATTTGGGGAGAGTCACTTAAACATCCAATTCTCTGATTCCTCAGTTGAAAATGAAGGCATTAGACTGTGATCTGTAAAATTTCTTCAAGTTCAAATTTTACAATTTATAGGATGCAAGAGGAAATGCAGTTATTATGAAACTCTGTCTTGGCTTTAGCCAAGAGTCAGGTTTTGCCCTTCTTCTCTCATATTCTGTGTGGCTGTGACCTCTGACCCTATCCATCCTACTGTTGGTTCCAGCCCTACCTTACTTTCTCCAATCCCAAGGTCACTGCCATCAATAAGATTAGCGACTGACATTCAAACTATTCTCCCCTCAACTCATATTCTCAATGGTTTTTTGATGTATATTTTGGACTCATGTTTTTTGTTGTTCTTTTTTTAGTTGAGTTGTTTGTTTGTTTGTTTCATTTGGTTTGGTTTGGTAGGGAAATGATCCTGCTGGAAGATACATAGCTTGCTTTTGGGTGTGGTAACAATGAAATCAAGACTACTAGGCAATTTTAGCTTCTCTCTCTGTTCCGTGGACAGACACTGAACCCTAATCGTAGCTACCTAGCTCACTAACTATGGGCTATTAGTCATCAGAAGACCAAGAGAAAAAATTCAGGTACAACCTAAAGTCTATCCTGGAAAAAAGTTTCCCAGAGCACTCTCCATCGCTGAAGGTGAGTTCTATCAGCTATAGAGAAGAAGTACATTTCTCTCATTTCTCCTTTTTTGCTTAACCCAGCACCAAAACAACAAGTTTCTCACAAACGGACTGAGAATGAAAGCATATATTATTTATAGGGTCAAATTCAAGAAAAAAAAAAACATTTATGTAAGCCAGTTTTTAAATATTTGGATTTTAGCAACAGAGAGATCTCCCGAATGTTTTACCCTGAAGCTCCCCTAAGGAACACAAATACACATAAGCCATATTTAAAAATCCTCCCTAAAGCTTAACCCAGTCCTTCAATCCTGACCTGTCCTGAGAGGTGATCAAGTGAACTCATCAGTAAAATATCTTGTTTAATGATGCTTTTAACACAAACCAGACACATCTGTGTGGTGGCACCCTGGTCCACCATTCCGCCTCATTTTTTTCTGATAAGCTGGTAGCTATTACAAACACACAATAAATTATGTGGTTTCCTTAGGGAGAAAATGCAGGGTAAGAAAATAAACTCTTATTTGATGAATATGACTCTTTCTAAATAAATTCTAGAAGGAAAAACTTTGGTTTGTTAATCTTAAAATTTGCTGAAATTTTCGAATAACGGCAAAGCACAGCTTTTAAGTCTAAATTGTTAATGCAGAATCTAAGTATATAAATTTAAGGAGACCTAAGGTAACAAGGTTGACTCTTCAGTAAAATAGTAATTATTGAGTTTTTCCAGAAGTAAAAATGACTAAAGTTAAGATATTTTCAAGAAAATATCATGATATATATCTAATAATCATTATTTTTCCACTCTAAAGTCTCTTGAGTTCTATCTTCTGACAAAGAATAAAATTCATATACCTTTTTTCTACATAAAACTTTGCACAGGATCATGAAGCCACAGGCTTGCCATAGATTAAGGTACTAAGTCCTATTTAATGCAATGATTCTCCAAGAAGACTGAGGGATTTAAATCAGTGGTCCAGATATCCTGGGATCTTGTTTGCTGGAGCAAAACAAAAGTGAGATTTTAAAACCATCTAACTTCGATTTTAGCAAATGACCTCTTTCAGATTTTAAGAGTAATAATGAATTAATTGAAAGAATAAATAAATTCCCTCTCATTAGGTAACAAAAGGCATTTTGCATGAAGCAACAATAAATTGATCTAGCGTAGTAAGTCATAACAATGATGATAACTTCGAATCCATTTACAGAATAAACCGACATGAAGGGGGAAGACCCTGAAGAATGTAATACTGAATTGATGTTTAGAATCCACAAATTTTGTAGTAGGTATACATCAGCACAGACAGCAAGTTTGTCCCTGTATCCAGTCTTGGCTTACATTTAAATTTATTACAATAGAATGGAAAGGGGAGTTCTTAGTATCCTGAACAGACTAATTCATTGGACCAAATACAAGGCAACCTTAAATTCATGGCAAACAGAAGTACAAATTGATTTCCTTAGGTTGCTTTATTTCTCCCCAAAACCAATCTGAAATAAGACACAATAGAAATGCGACTTGATGGGGGTGGTGATTCTAAGTGTTAAAAGAGAGGTCATGTCAAAACGGGGAAAGGCTAAGAAAGAGGACTGGGAGGCCAGAAGACATCATGGGAACTGAGATCACCATCGGAGCTGAGGGGCGTGAAGAAGGTAGGGAGTAAAGATCAGCTTTCCCAAAATCCTTCCTGGGGCTGGTTCCACATGGAATGTTCCCAAATCTTCCCTCTGCTTCACCCTCACCTGCCTCCCTTTCCCAAAGTTTAATTTAAAAGTATTTCCTAGCAGCACTTGTATAAGGAGAGATTCTTACTTACCAAACTTCATCTCCAAGGTTAAATAGTCATACTTGGTTTTGTTTACATTTTTTAACTGTATTTGAATTTATCCAAATTCTCTTTTATTAAACCGGCAGTGAAGAAAACAGCTATCAAATATCTACTTCTGGCTCCTTTTCAACCCTGATACTTGGTCATCTTATACCCTCTAAGGTGACTAGGCCTTGAAGTTAGTAAAACTAACCATACTAAACAGGGATCTCTTTCTCTCAATCCCATAATTTCCAGAAATTACTAGAAATGACAAATGCAAACACAGATTGTTTTCTCCCAGCAGGAAGATACATTAATAGATTTCAGATTTCCCATCCACTGAAAATAGGTGTACCTACCAAATATTAACACAAAAAAGATTCTGAGTAGGTGTTTTCTTTGATAAGCCCTTGTCAAGGAATGACCCTCAACGTTGGACCCCTAACATTTTCTTCCAAACACACAGATTCCCTTTAGATTCTCAGCTTGGGACTCTCAATATCCTGGCACTAGTTTCTGCTCTAAGAATCTGCTTGGTCTAGTTGGGATCATGGTCTATCCCTGAATAGACCAGAGGAATGTGTATACAGGTGCCCTCTTTGATTCTCTTGGAGAAGGAGGGATTCTATGCTGGGAGCACTCAGTAGATGTCTGCCTCAGTCTTTGGGATTTGTCCATGCACTTAATTATTCTGGCCCTGATGCTCACCTGATGGCCTTTGAGGTATGCCTACTATAGTTTTGGTACCCTAAACACTACAGTCATGTGAAGTGACAAGCCAGAAAATTAAAAAATGGCTACAGCTTTTCCATCAAGAAGAGGTCATCAATGGGTTGATGAAAAGGGATCTCATTAAAAATAATTCTCTACATATACACAGTACTTGACAGTCCACCAGTCATTTTCAAAGGTTATGGGACAGAATCCTCACGACAATCTTATGAGAAGGAAAGGTAATTTTATCTCCATTTTCAAAAGCAAAACAATGTAGAAAATCTAAATAACTTGTTTGCAGTTATAGGATTAATATATAATAGAGCCAAAACTTAAACCCAGGACTCCAGATTCCAAGGTCAAGTGTATTTTTCAAGATGCCACAGTGCCTGTCATATCAGATATGAAGAAAACCAAAGCTGGTTTTCTTCTGGCCAGCACATGTGATCAGGGCTGCTTGTAGACAGACATGATACAGTACTACAGACCAGTAAGAACTCAGTAAAGCCAGAATCCCACAGTTGGCCCATCTTCTAGACTTGGGCCACCAGAGACTTGTTGGTTTATCAATCTTCTTGGCATCCTGAGTATTACATCAGGGTCATCCAGTGAGATTCAGAACAGCAAATCTCTGCTCTGGCAGTTTAAAATACAGATTCCCAGACCTGGCCCTAGACCTACTGAATCAGAATACCTAGTTATGCAACCTGGGTATACATACTTTTTCTAAAGCTCTAAATGAGCTACTGATGCAAATCTAAGGTTGCAAACCACTTTTCTTGAGTACGGTCAACTCAACATGTCATTTTTACTCATAAAACAACCATCAATTGAAGGGGAGCTCAAAGTGTATTGATAAGTTAGTAATCGGCTTACTTATATGTTTTAATAAGTATTTTTTAATTTTCATAGCCATAATACTTTATATTTCTAGAAACTATGATTTTTCCTCTCTCTGAAAAGCCAAGCGAGGAGGGAAGGTCATCTTCCTTCACCTTCTGTTACACTTATCATTGCGGCAGGCTCATTAAAAAACAATTAAACAATTTCGCTGGCTTAGACACACTCTGCAACAGTGATAATAGGAATTTCTGTAACTGCAAGAAGACAGAGTCTCCCGAAGGCCAATGCGAAGCCCTGCTAATTGGCTTAGACAGCTTGGAGCAGTGGACAGTGGGCAGGGGAGTCTGAGTTTAGTGGCAGTCCTGGGAAAGTGCCTCTACCAGCAAATGCTGCTAGCCATCTGCATCTCTAAGAACCAAAGCCAGAGCCAGAAGGGAACCCCTGTAACTAGCAATAGACCCTCATGCAACAACTACAGATAATTAGTTATGAAATGATTCTTAGATGTGCATTAATCAGACCTTTCATTTACTCACGGATATCCTGTAAGAACAGACACTACACCATGTAATTGATCGAGCTATCCTCTTTGGGTTGGCTGCTAAAAAAAAGTTCAGGTCAAAATTTAGAGTGTACTTCTAGAAAAATCTTAAGATTCCTTAAAAACATTCATCCGTTCGTTTTGCTTACTAACCTAACTTCTGACTTCAACTTATTGTTTCAATATTTTTTTAATCCAATTGCTTGAATTTCTTATATTTAACTATATTTTATCTTGTTACATGCTATATATTTTTTATAAATGGCCCCACATATTTTTTAGGAGCAAGGAAAGAGGAAGAAATAAAAGGAGAAAGAAGAAAAGAAGAGAGGGGGAAAGGGAGAAGGTGAGAGAGAGAATGCCTTAGAGCAGCTGGAGCCCAAAGTCTCGATTTTCACTAAGCATTTTGTATTATTTACTTATTACAGAAGATATTCTTATGAATATGAATATCTTATTACTTCAAGTTCTTCGTAACTCATCATTGGGGTTCTCTAAAAATGTGTTTATCTGCTCCAGTAACTAAGATAATTAATCTTACATTTTCAGCTTAGAACTGTAAAATAAGTGAAGCAAGGAGGTAACATTTATTTCTCTTGCAAGTTCTCTCCTAAGCACATACCACACTGCGTTGTAATTGCGTGTTAGCTCGTCTTGTCTCACCCACCCATCACAGCATCCTGGCACGAGGTAGTCATAATTTTTTCCTAAGGAGTGAATATGATCAAAGCAAAGTCTTAACTATATATGAGAATGCAATCATGCCTAAAATAGGCCCTCATATCTCTGGAGTCTAGCGATAAACTATCAATAAAACATATATACAAATATATACAAATGATTGTCATGTAAGGTAAGGTGGGATCAATATTATTTAAATGATAGAGAAAACAAATTTTATAGGGGAGCACTCAGGGAAAGATTCATGAAAAAGGTGACTATCACTCACCTTTCAAGCAGAGAAAATCTGCAGGAGTAAAGGACACATAAGAAAATGCAAATGGGTTTAGGAGACATGTTGACTAAGGAGGCAGTGGGAACTGAGGGATGATGGGAAACAGCGATTGATGTGAAAGAAACTGTTAGTTATCTCCCAACATCCAACAAGCCCTTCTTCCTTAATTATGGAACCCAGTTTAGTTGATCTCTCTAGTGCCACACTAAGAGATTACGCTCTCATCCCTTCTGGAAGTGAAGTGTGTCATATAATTGTGTTTTGGCCAACAGAATGTTATCTGAAATATCATGTGAGACTTCTGACAAACTTCTGTAAACATAAGGAGACACACCTTTCTCTTCTTCCGTTATGTACCTGGTACTTATTTGTGTAGACTGAAGCATTAGCAGTCACTTTGGACCATGATGACAAAAGTCATGAGCTAAGGTTGGTGACACCTAGGAGCCTTGGTTCCCAAGGACTTCAGAGAGCCACATATCAAACCTATACTTCTTGTGCAGGAGAAAGAAATAATTTCTATATTGTTCGAGACTCTTTCATATTGGATTTTAACATTATGTGATGCAAACCTAATTCAAACTGATACATGAAAAAATGGATAAGCATAATACACACATACACTCACACACGACATCACAAAACAAAAACTATAACTTTATACCCTTAAGTTGTTGAGCCAATTTTTCCACTCATCCATTTCTTGACTTTCTTAAACTCAGATGACACAGCTCCGCTGCATTTAAGTAATGTTTACCACAAACGGAGCCCCAGAGAAATCATCTTCAATAGCATTGTCGAAAGCAATTTTCCAGCATCTGATTTTGGTGTAAATCATTAAGATTTTTGCTTTGGCATGCTACAATTACAGCAAGGCAAGGCTGCAGCATGGAATTAATCAAGACATAGTAACCAGGTCAGCCTCAAAGGACTTATTAGTTCCAGCAGGAGATGATGGCAAGGACAGCAAAGGGAATGACACTAAAACTTAGCCAACAAGGTAAAGAATTGCTATTTCTCTAAACAGATATAATAACTTCTAAATGATGTGAACCCTGGATGGAAAGGGACAATCATGCAACAAGATGAAACCCTGATGTTTATTAGCAAAGCAAAATCTGCAGTCTTCTGAATAAGCGCAAGACAATTCTGTGGTAAGAGCTCTATGAAATATTAAAAGAAGAACCAAGATACACCGTAGTAGACAAAATGGAGTTTGGCAAAGAGTGGTGGTGATAAAAAACATGATGACAGCAATTAACTAAAAATGAGACGATCAGCAGATCCCATCTGATTAACCATCCAGCTCCCCACTTCCCCGGGGACCTGAGTGGCCCCAAAAGTCATGTCGACATTTGCCAGTGACTTTGAAAGCCTCTTTTGAAAACTGGGGAAGAGGAGCAAGAGAAAAGCAGCACTGCCTACTACCGACTACACTTCCCACTGAACATTTTTCTGACTCAGTCTGTGCTGAAAACGTAGGTCTGACCTTATCTCTCATCGGCTTCTTATTCACTACCTCCATCACCAAAAACATCAAAACAAAACCCATGTGATTATTATAGTTGAAAAGCATTCCCACATATATTTTTTTGATGCTAATAACAATTTTGATGAGGAAACTGAGTCCCAAAGAGTTCCTTTTAATGCATAACTATTATTGAGTGATTAGTCGGGGTTTTTTTGCAAGAGTCTGTTCCAGGTTCTAGAGGTGCTGGACAAGTTTGCTGATGGAACGTGAGAAGGAAGGGAGGGGGAAAAAGAGAGAAGAGGCTGTATGAGCAATGACAAAAACAAGAGTACAAAGAACAAGTACACTTGAAAAGAGTTGTTTGGTTTGGATGAGTGTCATTTACATAGGAGAAGGTGAGGATGGAAAGGTAGGTGGGGTCCATATTGCAGAAGAATGCCTCAAACGCCAGGCGGAGACGTTGTGTTTTGATTCCATGGTGCTGTGAAGTCAGTGAGTATATCTGTGCAGCTAATCACATGCTTTCAGAGCGGGCTTTAAGAGAACTAATCTGATCATGATGTATATGTAAGTTGTACACATGTGGACAGTTTGAGACGAGGCAGATACATTGGAGAAAAATTATGAGATAACAAGAACAATATTCTCTCTCACTCACATATATATTTCTAAACTGAAGTTTCCTTTCCTTTTGAATGATCACGGTGCCAAGGTCTGCTCCTGCGTGCAAAGCCTATGCAAAGCCTGACTCTTCGAGAAGCCCATGTGCACATCACTTAAGGGACCCTAATCCTTCTGCAGCAGCTGCCGGCATCACTGCAAAACAAATATGTGTGACTGATGACAGAAAGCAATAACCCTTCCTACAGCTGTTAAATAAATTGCCCATTAGTAGTCCCACACTATAATTCATGTCAGATCATGTAGATTCAGCCCTTATAAATGACTGGGAAAATCTTATCATTAAATGAAGTTTTATACCAAATCCCTAAGCATTTTCTGGTTATTTCCTAAAGCTGTTCCTCCTTCCAGCTCATCCCCGAACTTTCTGAGAGCTGGCAGAATCAAAGATAAGCAAAAAGTTCGTACTCTCTGTGTACCGTTCCTCAGAGGAAGGGCCTCTTGGGTCCTTAGGATTTATATTTTAGAACCACAATTTAAATGCAGATTTTTAACTCCCATGTTAAGCAGCCAAGAAGGAAGTTTCTGACTTGATTAAAATACCGATGCATAAATTTAATACTTAACATTTTCCTTCTGTAGCACGAACCCAGCTAAGTGGGGTGGTATTGAAGAGATATTTTTAATGAACTTTCAGGTCATGCATGAAGTCTCTAAGAAAGTTTATTTTCCTAGATCAGCTTTCTAGGTCTTAAAGGAACAGAGTTCTGCCACTTTTTAAATAGTATTTTTAACTGCATCTCTAACCAGTAGAAGCCCATACACTGATGAGACATATTGATATTTGATCTTGATCTTGGAGACAATGGAACAATCAAGGATGGGCAGGACAGCTAGGAGATAGGAGATGAAATGCAGGATTCACAGCCAAGCTGCCCAGGGTTTCACAATTTGGGGTGGGGAAGACATCTTAAGCATTTTGGGCCTCAATTTCATCATTTGCAAAGTAAACTGATTGCCCGATATGAAATGAGATAGTGACTGGGCAGCTCCTGAATCACAGAAGTCACACAAGAGACATTGTTTTCTCACCCTGCACTGAGGATACCTCGGTCTGCCATTTATTTTTTGAACTTTTACAAATCACTTGACCAATCTGGTCCTCGATTTCTTTCCTTGTAAAAATGAGAAAGGTTAGATCAGGTGATCTAGGTTCCTTCTAGTTCTAAAAAACGATGTCTTTCAGATCCTCCTCTAAACATCATGACCAATTGGTTACAGACACTGTAAGTGGTGGGAAAACAGTAATAGGTGGTTCAGTACACCAAAAAAAAAAAAAATGTAAATAGCTAATAGTATGAGAGGTAAAAAAGCTTGGGCGGAGGGAAAGCAAGCAGAACTGAGCTAATCTTTCTTTCCTTCCCCTAGCTATACATGGGCCATCTCTTTAAGAAAAAAAAAAAGAAAACAAGATGAGAATAGGGGTGGGGTAAGAAATGGAAAAATCAAGAAGGAAATTGAAACCAGAAGATATACTATATAGACCTTCAACGCTATGTAAGGCACACTATACAAAACAGAACACATAAGAAAATTCCATATCAGAGAAGCAGACTCTCTTAGTTGCAATTCCAAAAGGCCAACATTTTTTTCTTCTCCTTTACACTTAAAACCCTTGTAGTTATGAGCGCAAGCTCAAGATTTGAGTACAAATGACTCTCTCAAGCAAATGCAGTTCTAACTCTATTGGAGCTTATTCACAATGACTAGGCAATCTAGTAGACAAAGAGAATGAATGTCATTTGTGTTCCCCAGCTGCCAGAAAGAGACTGTTGGGGAAAGACTTAAAAAATCCATCCCCACTCCTTAGAAAGCAGGAAGGCTTCCTTCACTCTGCACAATAATAATTGTGGAAATTGAGCAAGAAGCAAAACCTCAACCACAAGCAGCACTCAAACAAAATAAATGTACATGGTATTCTCCAAGAAAATCCGCCAGACACGTTGTTGGCATTTCACTCAAATACGGACAATTCAAAAAGGAATGTGTTATACGAAACTCAAGTATAACAGTTACACTAAAGCCAAGTAATCAAGGGAAGCGAGAGTTACACTTATCTTCAACCTAACAAGGAAAAGGCTGAAAGTATGTTGATATATTTTGAGAACCTAAGCCAAAAAAATCATATAAACTTGATGGATTAAAAAAAAATCCCTAAAAATGACATTTCTAGCAATATTATAGAGATACGTCATCATCTTTTCTCTGCCTCCAGCCAATATTTTCATAACTTTTTTTTTTACCAAGTGGATCTGTCAGTAGTTATGCTTTGTTTTGTTTTAGTTTTACATATACTCACAGAGTCTACTACTTCCCTTTTGGCCTTCTGATATTTGTGAGTTTGAATTTTTGCAGTGAAACGTGAATCTGCAGTTCTGCTTCTGACAGCGAGCTGAGTCTGCTCTGGACAATCTTCCTGCAGATACAGGTTTATTCTCGGTTCCCTACCTAGCAGGAATAGAGCTCAAGGGTTTTCAGACACCTGGACTCCAGCACTTGGAGAGGTTTGGTTGGCTTCAAAGCACTAGGGCTTTGAGACTCTCTCAGAGAGTCTGCACGATCAAAACTAGAATGCTAATAATATTGAGGACTTTTTCCTATTGAAACATGCACCGATGATACAAAAGCAAGTTTAGATACAACTGCAGCCTTAGCACAAAACAATGCCATGGCCCCAAATTTGACGGCTAGTTGCTCTATTCTTTACCACCTATACTAACAGGGTTTTTTTAACGCCAGTTTCATTTTAAATGTCCCCGATGAATGAGTATAAACCACTGATTTTATTACATCTCAACCCTGAATATATATCTTCTTAACGTCCTATGTGACAAATGGGAAGTACACACAAAGCCTTTACTATATAAAGGAATATCATGTTGTCTCAAGAAAAAGCACTTGCATAAATGTTTGAGTTATGAGCTAAACTAGCTACTTTTTCCATGGAACATCATTTTGACTTGCAACAACTGAGAAAGTGTAGTTATTAAGATGTGGCAGACATTTTCTCAAAAAATAAACACAGAGATCAATTCAAGGAAAACAATCAACAGTATTTGTTGCCAATGATAGCATTTGAGCTTTCGGGCAAAAATTAGAATTTCAGAAAACTTTAATTCGCTACCTTGAGTTTGATACTTCCCAAGTCTTAAAATGTTTTTCTGATTACATCAGTGGTAATATTGATAAACATGAATTTTTATATTACATAATGAAATGTGTAGATATTTGGAAGATCTCTCTAACTCATTAAATCGATCATTTCCAAATCACCCGTGCATGATGTTATAAATCATGCATGCATAAAAGATCCATTCCAAGTGCCAGACAGACCAATAGATTTTAATATAATCAAAGAGGAAAAGTTCCTTAATGCAGTTTCACAATTCACATTGCAAATAACTTTTAAGGAAGCACAGCTTGTCAAGTTTGGGTGTAGTATCAGAAAAATATTCATGATCATCTGAAAAAGCTCCAAAAATGACTTCTCTCATTTTCAACCACATATCCATGTGAAGCCAGATTTTCTTCATATGTATTGATCAAAACATATAATCGCAATAGACCAAATGCGGAGAGTCTATGCCCTGTTGAGTCCAGCCTCAAGAGCTGGCCAGAATCCCCAGCTCCTAGCTCATCAGTCCTCCCCCAGTGGCCTCCTCACCTGGATTTTCTGTGAAGGTCCTCTATATCCCTTAGACAACACTTCCCACTGACCCCTTAAGCACCTAGCCACACTTGGCGTTAAGTCCTGTCATTATTGCCATTTACCTGAGACACAGGTAACTCCCATGAACCTGGCTGTAGCCACTCAGAGGCTCAAACTGAGGTGGGCCAGCTCTGGAATGCAGCCTCCCACCTCCTACATTTTGCTGCTTTTGTGCTGGAATGCTCTCCAGCTGAGGGACATGACATATCTTCAGTCCAGCGCTGGGTCTTCGGTTTGGGGTTAAACTAGCCTCTCCAAACCAGCTGAGAAGACCTCCTGCCTGTCTATTAATTTTTAGAAATGAAGACTTATCCTTCTTCAATACAGTGGAATATTACCCAGCCATAAAAAGGGATGAAATCTTGCTGTTTGCAGCAGCATGAATGGACCTGGAGGGTATTGCACTGGGTGGAGTGAGTCTGACAGAGAAAGACAGAGGCCATGTGACCTCACTCATATGTAGAGTCTAAAGAGCAAAATGAACCAAGAAACAGGACAGAGGCAGATGCAGAGATACAGAAAACAAACTGATAATTGTCAGATGGGGGTGCCTGGGGCACTGGCTGGGGAAGGTGAGCGGACTGAAAGGCACAGATTGGGGGTTGCAAAGTAGTGCAGCATGGGGAATGTGGTCAATGATGTTGTAATAACTATGTATGGTGCTAATTGGGGATCACTTTGCAAATCACGTGGATGGCTAGCCACCATGCTGCACACCTGAAACTAATATAAAATAATATTGAATGTCAACTCTAATTGAAAAATCAAAAAAAAAAACCCAAAAGACATCCTTCTGATCTTGCCACTAAACTAAAATGTAGGCTGAACTGTGTTTCCCCCAAAGTCATTTGTTGAAGCCCTAACTCCCAGTGTGATGGTGTTTGGAGACAGAACCTTTGGGAGGTGATTAGGTTCAGATGCTGTCATGCGCGTGGGACCCTCGTGAAGGGATCGGTGCTTTTATAAGAGACACCAGCGAGCTCGCTACCTCTCCCTCCTTCTCTTCCCCTGTGTGCGTGGAGGGAAGGCCATCAACAACCCAACGAGAGAGCCTCGCCAGATGCCAGCCCTGCTTGTCCCTTGCTCTTGGACTTCTAGCCTCCAGAACGGTGAGAAATAACTTCCTGTCGTGTAAGCCCCCCAGTCTGCGGCATTGCAGCGTTTCGTAAGGGCAGCCTGAGCTGACGAAGCCATGAGCACAGCTTGATTTTTTAAAGTAATTCTTTACCTTGCCCGACCTGCAATTAAGGTGTCTCCTGGTTCAGTTTTTCTTAGTAACGCATAACTAACCAATGCCATCCCGAAAACGGATAAGAGCTGATAGGGGACGATGTCCTGATACAGTGGCTGTCCTTCCGCTGCAGGCTTTGAGGCTCGGAGCAAGCCAAGCACTGCTTGCAATCACGAAAAGCCAGAAGAGCCTCCCCCTTGGAGTCCCACCCACATATCACATCCCTGCTGCTCTTAATCTGTCTGTTTTTAACCTCCATAGCCCCCTGAACTTGGGACACATGCAATGATAGTTCATTTTAATTCCATGGCAACAATGGATTTTGCTGATTAGAAATGGAAGCTTCTTGATGCAGTACCTTAATCCTCTTTAAAAACAGCTCCCGGGGCTCTCTGTAGCTGTAAATTATTAAAAAAACAAAAGCAGGACTTAAAAAATATACCCGCACCTTGAATAATCATCTAAAGTGTCACACATCGGGTTTAAACAGTAATATGAATGCATCCTTGGGATAAATGAGGCATTAGCAGTATAAGTCTTGGTTATGGGTTACTCGTCTCTGATTTTATGATGTAGTAACAATATAAATCACTCTGAAGGGAAAAATGAACCCAAACCTGTCTTCTTGGGCCAGGAGATAGATAGAGATGACACACAAGGGGCCCTCCTGCTTTTGTTATGAAAGGCAAAATGCCCACCGTTCCTGTGTTACCTGCGCTCTTAAAACATTGGTGTTCTTTCCCGTATCCAAATTCATAACCACACGTGCAATCATTTGCCACTATGCTGTAAGCTCTATGAGGGTGGGTCTGCTACTTATTTTTATCACAATCGTGCTCCTAGCCTGGGATGACAGATGATCCCAGTTTGCTTGAGACTTTCCCAGTTTCAGCACTAAAAGTCTGTCATCCCAGAAAACTCCTCAGCAGGTCCCCATACCCAAGCGCCTAGTTCAATGAACAGCTTTTGAATGAAGAAACAGTCATAAGAGGCAGCACATGTCATTCCTAAGAGAAATAATAGATATGAAGGCTAGAATGCTTCAGCCGTTAAGAGCGTGAGTGTGAGGCTGGATACCTGGGTTCAACTCCAAGTGCTGCCATTGACCACCTATGTGACCTTGGGTTATGTCTCTGTGTCTGTCTCCTCGTCTGTAAAATGGAAAATTAATGGTCATAACCACAGAGGACTATTTGAAAACCCAGTTAGTTCATATGTGTAAAACATTTAGAACAGTGCCCGGCACATGTGGTTAAAAAATTATAAAAGCATAGTAATTGGCCCGTAGATGTCAGAGCTTAAACTAGTATGGGCAGGAACAGCCCTAGGCCAAAATTGAGAACTAGGGAAAATTGTTCCTCAATTGCCTTCACCTCTTTTTCTAGGCTTGTCAAAAACCAGATCCTAGGCCTCCCTCCTGGGTGTTCGGTATAAGCTCTCGCTAACTCAGGCCCCGCTGTAGAGCAAGCACTCTGCTGGTCTTTAATAGGGCAGCTTGTTCTCTGGACTCGTCCCTTCACTCATCAGCATGCAGTCTGCAGCTCCCGCTTCCTTTGCCCTGTTTCAGAACTGAGTTGCCGGTTGCCGATGAATTCTTTTGTGATATAATGCCTCCTCCCTTCCCTATCTCACTTCCCAGCGATTGAAGGTTCAAAGAAACATCCCACAAACCTCAGTTTGTTTAGCCTAGGAGAACGAAGCTCTAACGATTGGGATTGGAGGCTATATGGAGGAGTGGGAAGGGAGAGAACTTGGGAACAGGGTCATTTCAATGGCATCTCACAGATCACTGTGAAGACAGCTGCCTGTTCTATGGAGAAGTGGTTTTACTGGATGCTCTCTCCACAAATTTCTGCTTTAAAATACATGTTCATCACTAGCTATCTATGTCCCTATGCTGATTACATTAGAAAGATGAACACTACTCTTATACTCGAGTATATGTGCAAGGAACAGAAGCACGTAGATAGTTTGGAGAGAATTGAAGCTATCTCCACAGCACCCATTCATTAGGGTGACTTTCTGGGGCGGACAAAGCCTTACGAAAGGTGACTGAAAGTGAAGCTCAGGATAAGCGACAAACACCTCCAACCTGACCTTCACCTTTACCTGGGAAAGGAGTCTTAGAAATGCCTAGCCAGACACACAGTTTTGAAATGACCAAAGATGAATTTATAATTTCTTTTTCATTGCTGACCTCCTCTCCTTTTATAGCCTGGTCTCAGGCTTTCGATGCCAGCTAAACCCACCTAGACAACTCTCTTAAATCTATCCTATAGAGTATTCAAAACATCCAACAGTTAATCAACTGTTTGCTGGGGTGAGGAGAGTGACTCAGCTCTATGTCTCATCACCTAGAAGGTAGCCCAGGCTTCCAATGGCAGCTCAAGTCCCCAAGAACCTAATGCACAGGTGTTTTGCAAGTCTCTGTCATTTTTGCTACTGTCCCTTTGAAGCAAATTCCATAGCCTGGCTCAAATGGAAGGAGTAGAGAAAGATACTACTACTCAATGGGAGAAGCTACCAAGTGGCACTGCAAGGGTGTTGCAGTGGTGCAGGTAATACAGGAATTCGTAGCCATTTTTGCTATCTACCACAGGATTGCGACGATATCTCTGAGGAGCTTCTGTAAGGTGTCTAGGGAACACCAAAGTTAGCAGTGGGGTCTCCTTGTGCTGGGTAGCTTGCTAGACGATTGAAGGACACAGTATAATCCATAAGTTTTACTTAGTAAGTTTAGAAAGCAAAAAGGGAAGCTTTTATCACTGATCAAAGTTAGACGTTTTCATTGGGAGATGATAAAGGGAAAAGGTGAAAAAAAATCAGAAAATATATTTGTTATACTAAATTGTTCAGATGCATTATCATTTTTTTTTCTTGCCATCAGTGATGTAGCCGTATTTATCACTAAAATGAATCTTATACGTTTGAGTAAAGGTTTTCACACAAACACATTCTTCAAGGGTCTATCTAGAGATAGGACTATAATCAATCCAGGAAACCATTTTAAGCTAAGCTGCCACTTCCTTTCACCAAAGACCAATTAATTACCAGCCTGAAGACTACGCAAGGAAGACAGTGATCATCTCTGCTTCCTCGTAAAAGCAAACCATTTTTCTAAATTGATTATGGGTCATAATTGCTCATCTTAATTTCAGTGATAATTCATAAAATTCCCTATAAAATACAATTTATAAAATTCTGCTTTATAAAAAAAAATATCTTCAAATAGAAGAAGAAATTATAAATAACCTCAGGGGGAAAACAGTGCCCTGGATTTGGTAAACTGAGAGCAGCATTTCTAGCTGCTGGACAAAATTTAGTCTGTTTAATAAAGTTGACTGGCTTGTGGGGGGTGGGACATAGCATAAAGTTAAAATAATTCTCATGTACTTGTAATTGCATTTCTTATTAAACTGCTACATACTTCTGATATTTTGTTAGACCCTGTGTATAATTAGGATCAAAGAATTAAGGTCTGAGACTCTGCCTTCCAGGAGGCTACTAAGAGGACCCAGAGTGGTGGTGGTGACAATCTCGTCCTCTCCCCACTGCAAACACAAGATTAACCACAATAAGCTTGAGCAAGACTCAAACTTCCTCTACGAAATGAAATCAGACCTGCAGGCCTCAGGGCCGTGGCTAAGACAAATTATTCTCAGTATAACTCTCTAGTATTCATTTACAGGAGAACAACTCAGTTCCTCGTCAACCACAGTACCTCTTTCTCTGGGCCCCTCTGGAGGGCCACCTCCCCAAGGCAGGGTTCAGATTTTAGTCACCCTTTGAATATGAAATCTGAAGGCAGAGAGCAGAGGGGAAATGCCAGACATGAGTGAACTCGGGGTTCAGTTCCCCATGTCAAGAGACGGATTAACTAACTGTACAGTGAGATGGAATCGTGCTAAAGGAATAGTGCTATCATTTATGATCTAAACCAGGATACTTTTGATTTTGCCAGGACAACAGGCATAAACCTGGGCTGCCTCCAGTCTATGAGAGCTAGTCATTTATCTGATGACTTAAGAAGATTTTTTGGTTTTCTTTTTGTTTGATTTTTTGGGTTTTGTTTTCAGTTTGGGTTTTTTGTTTGTTTGTTTGTTTGTTTTTGGCTTTATGAGAGAGAGAGAGAAGTCTGAGCAATGACAGAGCAGAATCAGGGCTAACCTATCTCAGGGCCTCTTCTAGCCCCCAGCAAGCTCCCCACACAATACTGACCTCTGCTTCCAGTGAGTGAGTGAGTGAGTGAGTGCAGCGACCAGAGAGCCACACGGGCACCGGCTCTGTGACTTCGGGGAGAACCAGAAAAACACGTGGCAGGTTCTTCATTTTCCAGCTGTGGTTCTTCTACTTCTGTTCACAAGGTGAGGCACTAGTGGGACGAAGAGGATGTGTTGTGTTTGCATCTAACACGAGCGTTCAGTGGGGCCAAATTCCTGGTTTGGTGGAAGCGCTCGGATACCAAAACGCCCTCAGCATTCTCAAGAATTCTGATTCTCTGCCCCCCTCCCCCCGCGCCTGCTCCCCAATAGACCTAGGGAGTTTTTCAATATTTCACCTTCCTGTTCTTGTCGAGGTTCCTTCCAATCCCCTCTGGAAGGATCTGAAAGCAGCCACCTGCATCTTGCTGGGGTCAGCTCTGGAAGTCGCAGGCACAGAGCAGCTCCATTCATTATCCCTGAGCTTACCCTCAGCCTCTGCACTTGACCTCAGGGGACTCAGAGGACTCAGAGGACACAGAAGGCTGCTCTGTGGCTTCACACCTCTCTCCCTTTCAAGACAAGAGAAGGATTAGAATTTCAGTCTTCTTGTGATTATTATAGGATTTCTTTTCATCTAAGCAGTTAATGGGAAGGAAATAACTCCCTCCCCGGCCCTACGTGAATGCTTCCATCACAGATGACAGCTGGAAGACCTTACGGAGGCTCAAAAAGTATTAAAGTATTAGTTTTATCTCATTTGAAAGAGAGCTGACTCATGCCTTCGACACGCCGAGTTTCTTTTCTATTACAAAGTTACAAAATATTACTGTGTGAAAACAGGTTCACTGACATGCAAATTAGCACAAAATCTTTACGGTGGATGCCCATGCCATCACTGCCAACCACCAAGCATTCTGATCCTGTCCCTCACATTCACACCTGTCACTTGAGAACAACCCTTTCTTTACCCCCTTTCCTCTCGGCCCCACATCCAGTCACCTCGAATTCTTAAGGATCAGCCTCTTCTTTTCATTTCCATCAAACCCACCCCACTGTTAAGCTCTTGACCTCGTGTCAGCGCTAAAGCAACAGCCTTCTAACTGGGCTCCCCCATCTCCAATCAGTCCTGCCCATCAGCCAGATCAACCTCAAAAAACAGTTACAATCTTTAGAGATTTCCTCTTGCCTCGGAGAGACTGTGCAAGTGGATCAGATCTGCCAGAATCTGGTGTCGATACACTTCAGCACCGTATCCCTCACTAGTCACTCCCACCCCCTCCAAACAGGCCATAGAGATCCCCACATGTCCACTGTGGGTTTAGACTTCCCACCAGGAATGCTCCCCACCTTCTCGATGCTTCTCCCAGCGAGGGTAGAAGTCAAAGTGGGGGCAGTTCTGGTTTTGAAGAGGAAAGGCGCCCCCAAGCGAAGGAATGCAGACGGCCTCTAGAAGCGGGAAAGGGCAATATGTGTTGTCTCCCTTGGAGCATCTAGAAGTCACACAGCCCTGCTACTCCTTGATTTTAGCCGAGGAACACCCTTTGTAAGCTTCTGACCTTCAGAACACATGATAATGTGGAACTGGCATAACTCCCCACTTTGTAGTAATTTCTCAGGGCTGCACATTCCAATCACCAGGAGGAAGACACTCTGCGAAGAGCTTGACCTTCACTAGTTCACTCTGTCCCACGGCTTTATGGGGTAGTTACCTCTGTCATCCCTAGTTTACAAGTAAGGACATGGAGCCTTAGGAAAGTTACCCAAGGTCACGCACACACACACACACCTACCTACCTACCTACCTACCTACCTAAGAAGTAGTAGAGCCAGATAGCAAATTCAGGATTCTTATACCAAATCCTATGCAGTAATTAATCTTTTTATACTTTTCTCAAGTCTGAGTGAAGCAGGTCTCATGAGATGATAGAGAAAAAGAAACAGCGTTGCTACTTCTTGGCTGGCAGACTCGTGAGACAAAGAAGAGAGGCTGTTGCTCTTTTCAATGGATCTTGTATTTTTTTAAAAGGCTGCACCCCATCTCTTTACCCCAGAGCCTGGGCAATCCGACGGCTTCTGGGAGCTCTCTCACTCATAGTTTCTCTCTTTTTGTACATTTTCTTTTTTAAAAAATCTCTTATGTTTCTGTAGACTGTGGGAATAAAGGGGAGTATGGGAGTGAGGTTGCTCTGGGCAGGAGTTTCACTCTTTCCTTTGCTAAACAATCTCCCCCAGATCAGGCAGAGAGTCCCAGGCTTGAGGAAACGGGATGTTCTCTAAATTTTCACTGCAGATTTAGATCTTAGTGCAAAATAAGCTCTCCTTGACCTCCCTTGCCCGATCTCATCACTGCTTTCGACTCTATCATAGTTCTGACAATCTCTCCTTCAAAACATGATCACTGTTACACTGGTATTTATGGGGTTATTTAACTAAAATGCACTCCTATCCTCTGCGAAGTTAGAGACGTCTATGTTGGGTGACACTCTACTCTCCAGGAGTCATCTTTGAGTTTTCTTTCCTAAAACCCCCACAAAGGTTCTTATCAGCAAATCCAGTCAACTCTGCCTTCTCATTTATATCCCGCATCCTCCTGCTACACTCCATGTTCATTACTACCATTATCGGTGGCCAATTCTTCAACACCTCTTGTTTGGGTTATTGCCACAGCATCCTACTTCTGCTGCTATCTAAAATGCTCGCCTCTTTGCACAATAGCCACAGAGCACGAGTACAATAAAACCCAAACTGTTTCCTCTGACTTCCAGACTCCTGCAAAATCTGATGCCTGCCTGCCTTTCCAACCTCATGCCATGCCAAGCTCATGTTAAGGACTTCTTCTTTCTGCCTATATGAGAGGTCAAGTTTATCCCAGCCTTAGAGCCTTTGCCCTCATTTCTCTGCCTGGAATGCACTGCCCTCCACCTTCCTTTAGGCAGCCGAATTTTTTCTCAGTATTCAAATATCAACAGATGTTCCCTCCTCTGATGTCACAATCTAAAGTAGCCACCTAGTCCCTCCCTGTCATATTCCCCTTTATAAATTTTATTCACAGAACTTACTATGGTATATTTTTCTTGTTTCTTTGTTGATTTCTTTCATTTAAATTAAGCTTCATAGAAGCAGTGACACATTTCTTGTCTCCACTGTATCCCAGTGACAAGGGCAAGGTGCTCACAAAATGTTCGTTGAATAAACATGAATGAGTGACTTCCTGGCATTTTGCCTGATGCATTGTGTGGTTTCAGCAAGTATTTGTGGAATGAATGAATGCATAGCAATTCGGTTTTAAATCATTAAAAGCTTGTGCATTTTCTATTCAGTTTGATGACAGTTAACAAATATTTTTAGATTCTGATTCCAAAGCATTAACTTGACATATTTAGACAAAAAAAAAAAAAAAAAAAAAAAAAAAAAAAAAAAAAAAAAAAAAAAAAAAAAAGACTAGCAAAACTTAAAGATACAACTCTGTGATCCAAGAATACTCAATGCGGCTTTGAGCACCGAAAGGAAAGCTATCTGGCTTTGGTTCCATATTTCACACGTTCTGAGGCCTACTTAGCGGATACGTACAAATATTTACAAATGTACTTGTAAAATACCTTTCTAATGATCCCTTACGTTTGTTTGTGTATCTACCTAGCAAATATCACTCAAGTTTCCTGGGGTTTCCTGCTGGGATAAGAATAGGATTACAGTAAAAGTCCTACAATGGTAAAAAGTGGGGGGCTCTGCTTCCCGTTTCTCTGAGGAAACCGTCTGACCAACTCCTCACCCACCTTCACATTTGTCACCAAAGTTGTTCCACGGCGATGTCTTCCACAGGCTGGACAACTAATCTTTTTAGTCACAGAGAAACATATTTTTCTCCTGTCCCACTTTTATTCAGTCTGGTGAAAATCTCCAACAGCTGCTATGAACAGGAGCTCTCTGCCCCCCACCCCCCGAGTTACTGCTGGTGAAGCCCAATGGAGTAGCTATCTCTCCAGGAGTCCACCCCTTTCTCTGGTGTGGCTGCCAGGTCTCACACGTTGGGGGTGCAAATAAAATGCTCTGAATGACACCAAAGTCATTTCTCATTACTGCCAAAACTGCTGCCACCAACCTGCTGAGATCTTTCTTGTAGTCTCAATACTTCTCAGATATTTAAGAGAACCTATGGTTTTTAGTGTTGACTTGCTTATTTCTTGAAAAATGCTCTCACCTCGTCCCTGCCTGGGACAAATAGAAGTTGTGTCAGGCTTTGAATCAGGGCACCTTCCCTGGTGGCCATTACTCTTGAACCAAATATGTACTTTAGCCTTCTCTTTTCTTAAAACAAAAACAAAAACAAAAAACATTTCTCAGGGAGCTGGGTGGCTAAGTATAGAAATAATTCATTAGTAGATAGGCCCTACCAATCCTTGGACTATCCTGAGATGAGCACAGTGTGGTTATGTTGACTCTGCAGCTCCACAATCACATACACAGGTATATTTCATTGGCTTCGAATAATAATTGTATAGTGAAAGTGAGGTGGCAGTTTCTTTTCTGGTTTCAATCAAATTTTAAGATTGTTTATTTCTGTGAAAAATGTTGGTATTTAGGTAGAGATTGCACTGAATCCGTAGATTGCTTTTGGGGACATTTTAAAAATATTATTTCAATTCAAGAGCATGCAGTCTCTTTCCATTTATTTGTGTCTTCAATTTCTTTTATTAATGTTGTCTAGTGTTGAGTGTATTTATGCCTAGTTATTTTGTACTTTTTAATGCAATTATAAATGGAATGCTTTTCTTCATTTCTGTTTCTGATAGTTCTTTGTTAGTGTATGAAAACACAATAGATATTTGTATATTGATTTTGAATCCTGCAACTTTACTGAATTGTTAGTTCTAAAATTTTTAGTGGTGTCTTTAGGGTTTTTATATATGATATCATGTCGCCTACAAATAGTGACAGTTTTATTTCTTTCCAATATGGATGCCTTTTTTTTTTCTTGACTAATTGCTCTATCTAGAACTTCCAATATTAAGTCGAATAAAATTGGTGAGAATGGGCGTCTTTGTCTTTTTCCTAATCTTAGAGAAAAGCTTTTGGCTTTTCACTGTTGGATATGATGTTAGCTGATGACTTGTCATATATGGCATTTATTATGTGTTGAGAAAGAGTCCCTCATATACCCATTTTGTTAAGCATTTTTATAATAATGAATGTTGAATTTCATCAAGTGCTTTTTCTGTATCCATTGAGATGATCCTATGATTTTTATCCTACATTTTCTTGATGTGGTATATTGATTCATTTGCAGATGTTGAACCAACCTTGAAACGCTGGAATAAATCCCACTTGATCATGGAGTATGATCCTTTTGTTTTGTTAAATTCAATTTGCTAGTATTTTGTTGAGGATTTTTGTATCTATGTTCATCAGAGATATTGGCTTGTAATTTTTTTTCTTGTGGCATGCTTGTCTGGTTCTGTTATCAGATTTATGCTGGCCTCATAAAATGGATTTGGATTTAATCCCTCTTCTATTTGAGGGAATTGTAACAAAGATTGCTATTCTTTTTTGAATGTCTAGTAGAATTCACTTGTGAAGCCATCTAGACATTTGGTTGGGAGTTTTTTGACCACTAATTCAATCAATCTCCTTACTATTGGTCTGTTTACATATTCTATTTCTTTGTAATTCAGTCTTTTTAGTTGCTTTTTTGATATTTTGAAGTTGGGCAAACTTGAGCCTAATTCTTTATTGGTTTCTTTATTTTGTTTTTGTTTTTCCCAGCTCTTTATGCTAAAAATTTCTAACTTCATAAATTTTAAAAGAATAAGATAATAAACCCTCATATGCCCTCTATCTAGACTCAATAATTAACATTTTACCATATTTATTTCTTCTTCTCTTTGCACACACACATACATACACAAACACACTTCAGCACAGACCTCCTAAGAATAAAGATATTCTCCTACATAAACACAATAGCATTATCATGCCAAAGAAAGTAACAAAAAAATATTATGTCATGTGATATACAATGCTATATTCACTTTTCCTACCTACTTAGTCACTTACTAGGAGTGTGACTAGTCTCTTAACCTCTCAGAGCCTCAATTTCTTAATTTATGAGATGAGGTTAATAAAACTACTTGAACAGTAGTTAAGATTTAAAATGGTATTCATTCTTTTAACAAATATTTATAGAATACCTGTTATGTGAGCCAGACACTTCTCTAGGGATTGAAGGTAGTGCTGAAAAAGGCAGATGTTGTCCCTGCCTGCACTCTGATCGAGCAATCAGTGACAATAGTAAAAGAGAAATTGGTAGAAGCCCTCTTAGTCTCATAACGCAGACCAGCAGTTGGGTGGTTAATCAGAAAAGTCAGAAAAGTCCTCATACATTTTGTTAACTTAAAACATAAATGCATATTTATTCACTAATCTTTTGATGCCAAAGCCTCTCTCTGAGCACGAGGCTGCTAACTGGAGTTCAGCATCTACTTTCATGCATAAACCACACCCACGATACATTATCCTGCATCTCTAGTTTCCATAGAAAATCTCTCATTTTGTTTAGAGTGAGAACATAAAGATTCTCACAAGGAATTCTGATTTAAATTGGCAGACTGAGCACATGAATGATATCAAATGGCGGTTTTGTTGTTTCTTCTCTATATTCCTAATCCCACCAAAATGTAATAAAAGAATAAAAAAAAGAATAAGGTTAAAAAAGAATGGAGAACAGAAGACAACAGCTGATGAAAGATTCCAACAAATCTTATGAAGATAAAAAGTGGGAGGAGGAGTGGTAATTGACTCATCAGAGCAAGGGGAGTTATGTGCTCAGTGCTTGCAGACAGGGAGACTGACAGGACATCTTCCCCTGCAACTCTGGGACTCCAGTACGGAGGTAGTAGGTGGCCAAAAGGGCAGATCTCAGGACAGAAAAGGCCAGGCTAAACACAGGAGTTAAGTAAATAATACATATCAATAGTGGGAATGTCAACCTCCTGTCTCCCTAGGACATGGCAGGTAGAAGATGTTAACTTCCTTCATCACCTTCACCACCCATAAGGCAGGAGACTAGAGGAGTCGCACCTTGAAAAGCTAAACCAACTGCCCTTGTATACATTTGGGTATCTCTTCACAAAGAGACCTGATAGTTCGCTTGGTAGTTAAACCCACTTTCAAGGCCACCCCTACATACACGCACACACGCACACACGCCTTCCAATCCATTTTCAGTCTAAATCCTCTTATGTCTGAATAGATAACTTAGACTCATAAGTGCTTGAAAATAAAGCCTTTGATGTGAAAAAGTGAATTCAAGCCAAATAGCCTAGAAGAAATGAAGACAGGTAAAACTCAAAACAAAACAAAAAAACATTACAATTAATATCAGAGCTTAGGTAATGCATCTGTAAATTTAAAAGACAGTGTTTTTTTTTAAATCAAGCATGAGTGCTTAGAAATTAAAATTATAACTAAAATAGAATGCTGAATATAAAGAATGGAAACAAGATCAAAGAAATCTCCTAAAGTAGAACCAAAAAGCAAAGAGTTAGAAAAATAGAGAAAATATTTAAAAATTAGAGGACCAAAGATTTCCACCCAATCCTTGACTATTGGAATTCTAAAAAGAAGAATGGAGAAATAGATTAGTGGGAATTATAATAGGAATAATATTAAAAGGAGGTTTGCAAAATGAAGGGCACAAGTCTCAAGATTGAAAAGGCCCACCAAATACCCACCTCAATAGATATCTCTTTTTAATTGTAAATCACATAATCTATGTCATTAGGCTCAAAGTGTAAAGAGTAAGTCATAGTTGCTTTCAGCAGAATAGCAACTGACTTTCCAAAAGCATCACTGGATACAGGGAGAAAGTAAAGCCCTGCTTATAAAATTCTACAGAAAAGTTATTATTTTATGGTGACTTTTGTTACCAAAATCCAGTAAGTTTCAGCTGTACACTTTAACACTGTATGTTCACCTCCCATAGTTAGATTTCTTTCTGTCACTGCATATTTGACTCCCTTTACCCCATATACCTCTCCCCTCCTCCCTACCTCCTACCCTCTGGTAACCACTAGTCTATTGTCCATGTCCCTGAGTCTCTATGTGTCCTGTTCATTTGTTGTTTTTGGGTTTATATCCCACATATAAGTGATATCATGTGATTTTCTGCTTTTTCAGTCTGGCTTATTTCACTTAGCATGATTTTCTCAAGGTCCATTTATGTTGTCATAAATGGTAATATTTCATTTCTTCTAATGGCCGAATAATATTCCATTGTATGTATGTGCTACAGCTTCTTTAGCCAATCATCTATTGCAGGACACTTTGATTGCTTCCATGTCCTGGCCACTGTGAACAATGCTGCTATGAACATCAGTGTGCAAATATCTTTTCGGATATGAGTTTTCAAGTCTTTGGAGTAAATACTTAGTAGATAAGTTGCTGGATCTTCTGGTAGATCGATTCTTAGTTTTTTGAGGAACCTCCATACTGTTTTCCATAGTGGCTGTACCAATCTGCAGTGTATGAGAGTTCCTTTTTCTCTGCATCCTCTCCAACATTTGTTATTACTTGTCCTGTTGATTATAGCTACTCTAACATGTGTGAGATGGTATCTCATTGTGGTTTTGATTTGCATTTTCCTAATAGCTAGTGATGTTGAGCATCTTTTCATGTTTGTTGGCCATTTGTATGTCCTCTAGGGAGAGATGTCCCTTCAGGTCCTATGCCAATTTTTTGATTGGATGGTTCACTTTTTTGTTGTTATTGAGGAAAATAAATTGCAACTAAATTGCATATTCTTATATAAATAGTTAATAACAACATATATGGCTATGCAAGATGTAAAAAGTGTTCCTTCCCATGAACCTTTTCAAAGGAAGCTACTGGCTTATACACTTTAATAAACTGAGAGGGAAAATCATGAAAGAAAGAGTTGGATCCAAAAAATAGGTTTTCCTACACAGGTCAACACAGAAAGCTTCTGAACAGTAGCTCAGCTCCAAACTAGCAAGACAAGATGGTGGCTTTGGGGAGGAGGTGTGACAGAGAGTGGAACTGATCATTTCGAATGTTTGAACATATTTTTCTGGGTTGTTGACAGATGTGTCTGAGAATTTAGAAAAAGTATATACCAATTGGTACGTAGAAAACTAAGAAATTCAAAAGTAGGACAATTATTAATTCTGAGACAAAATTTTTAAATGTACAGAGAAAAGACACAATTATACACTAGTACTTGGTTCAACTGTAAACAATCTTTATAAAGTCAGGATAATGTAGCTCCTAACCAGTGATTTAACTGAACATAACTATAGAGAAAGTGGGAGTGGTGAGGGAGAAATGGAAAGGGAGGAGGGAATCCATCACCATAACAGGAAATCAATCACTGCTGACTAAAATCAACCAATCGAGAAATAGCAGTAAAGGCATATTGTTTAGATATGTGGATAAATATGAAAAGAAACAGTTGAAGTTTTCAGAAGTGGCTGCCTCTGGGAAGCACCTAGAATAGTGTCCAACATATTGTGTATCAGTCAGAACTATTTCAATTGCAAGTGACAGAAACTCAAAATAGCCTTAGCAAAAAGAGGGGATGTATTATCTAACTTTTTGAAAAATCCATGGATCAAGATAGCTGAAGTCAGGTTTTCAATTAATGTTCATAGAATGTCTGCAAGAAATTCTCTTGTTCTCCATCTCTCAGGCCTGCTTTCTTTCCCCTGGGTTGGCTTGATTTTCAAGCAAGTTTTTCTCATGTGGAGGCAAAGATGGCCCTCTGAAACTTCAGGCTTATAGGCCTTTAGCACCCAGACTCTGAGAATGAGATAAAACTTTATTCCTAGTAGTTCTAGCAGAAATCCCACCAAAGGCTCCCCTTGACCTTGGTTGTGTGCCCATCCTTGAAGCCATCTCTTTAACCAGGATAATTTGATGCTGGGATTGGATGCACCTATGTCATATACTCACCCTTTGAGCAGAAAATGAGGTCAGTCCCATCTGAAGCATGTGGACTAAGTAAGGGTCAGGAGAGCAGTTCTCCAAAAGGAATTTGGGTTATATGATGGTTACCTTTATGTGTCAACTTGGCTAGGCCATAGTACCCAGATACTTGGCCAACCACTAAGCTAAATGTTGCTATGAAGGTATTTGTTTTTAGGTATGATTAACATGTAAATCAGCAGACTTGGAGTAAAGCAGATTAACCTCCATATTATAGGTGGGCCTCATCCAATCAGTTGAGGGCCTTAGGAGGGGACAAAAAAAAGAAACTGACCTCTCCCTAACCTCATCTCCCTGCCCCCAAGAAAGAGGGAATTCTGCTTGTAGACTGTCTTCTGACTCGAGTTGGGCCTCAAGTCTTCCTGGGGCCTCCAGCTTACTCAGTTTGCTTGCACATTTTGGACTTACCAGCCTTCAAAACTGCATGGGCCAATTCTTTAAAATATCTTTTAAGACAGAGCTAGAGAGAGAACTAGAGATAGAGATATTACATTGGTTCTGTTTCTCTGGAGAACTCTAATACAGGATACTTTTATCCAAAGAAAAAAAGAAAGAGGCTGGGTGGACCAGAAAGAAAGAAAAGAAAACCACATCTCCTCATTGTTACTAGAGACAGATTGGCAGGTTATAAAACTAAGTGTCATTTCTACCTTAAGAGGGAGAACAGGACATGAGTGCGTATAAGTTTTCAGTAACAAACACCCATGCAAAGGTAAAAGCATGATTCATACAAAGGGAATAAAAAATTACTTGTCTTTAAAAGCTAGCTGCTTCTTTTATTTCAAATATGAAAGCGAAAGTCAGGTTAGAGACTTCACCAGACCAGGAAATGGACAGAAGTGGGTTAACAGTGCCTCCTGAATGACTAGAGACCTGTAAACAACAGGTGGCAGGCACTGGCCCCATAGAAGCTGAGGTAGCTTAGGATTCCCAGCCCAGCCGAGGCCGCAGGGCTCACCCCTGAGAGCACTGACTTTCTAGTGATGCTCACACAGAGACTTCATGGCACTTTCTACTGTTCTGATCTTCCTACTAGCTAAAATCTGGTTATTGTTTTTTTGTTGGTTTGTTTGTTTTGCTTGAAAATAGGGTTCTTTTACTAAACTACAGCCAGCATCCTTGCAAGTGAGAGAACTGGTAGTCAACATCCTGGGTAGCAAAGAGAACAGATTTTCTCCTGGTGTTTGGATAGGTACTCAAACTAAGTGAAACAATCTTTAAAATTAACCCAGGCCATTTCAGTCTGTGATACCAATGTTGCATCATGAAGCTTGCTATGCAGCTTCTCTCAAAGTGCAGTGTCCTCACCTGACATTAACCATAATAATAGTAATCGTTTTTAATACTCCACACAGTCTGCCTTTGACTAAGGCACACAAATTTTTTTTAAAAAATGACAATTTAGGAATTTTAAATTTCTGGCCTTCTGGTCACACCACCTTGTGGTCCAGTCCGTACAGAAAATGCCTGACACGCCAGCGCCATGCCAACACCCACCTAAACAGAGGTAGCGTCTCATAAAACTTCCCTGAGGGCAGCATTTGGTGAACAGTTTGAATTTCAAACAACTCTTGAATGAAACATGCTTCTTATAAAGAAAGTATAAATAAGAAGCTGATGTGATGATACAGCAAGTAACAAAAACTGGTACAATCAATCTAACTTAAAAGTAATTTTTCTGCACTAAATAAAAATGCAATGGATTCACCTACAGTTTAATTTCACTGTTTAAAAAAGTCATGAAATGATTGAATTAAGTAGATAAAATTAAAACTTAAGAAGTGAACAATGAAGATAAAATGGTATTAAATGAAGCATGATTAAATAGATTTAAAACAAAAAGACAATGATAAAATGGAAAACTGAGAGCCTGAAAACAATAAAAATGAACAATAGGTAAAAGAATATTCTAGAATTAAATAGTATGAGAATGGTTAAAAAATAAATAAAAAATCAATTAAGAGACTATCAGAAAGAAAATAAAATTAGAAACAATTCTAGAAAATGCAGAAGTCCAGTGATTAAGACGTCATTGAGATAGCATCCTTTATAGCAAGATAATTGATAGTCGTTGTCCCCTAACTGGAGGTCACTGGAGTAGTTTCACAAGGCTTGATACCCCTGAGCAAATATCCCTAACTAGATGCAGAAAGTGTCTTAGAGTAAGGTCTGCAGAACAGATTTCCAACAACTAAGCAAAACTAGAAAAAATGACATCATGGACAACAACCTCAACAGCCGACCAACTTCTTGGCAGACTGCTCAGGGAGCAAAAACAAGGCTCTGTCAGTGATCGCCCTCAAACCCTAAGCTCTTAGAGGTCTGGATCCTCATCATGAAGCACAGGGCCTGAAAGTAAGCAACTCTGCTGACGAGTAGAGAGCTGAACCATACCATAAACTTCTAGCCTTATGGAAAATGCCTGCTAACAACACAATTAGGCTGTCCCTTTAATCTCAGAACATCCCTCAACTTGATTCCCTTCTTCAGCGTGCATCACGGAAGTCATCTTATCTCAAGCGATTGAAGCACAGTTCCTTCAGGTGTTAGCACCTAAATGAGAGTGGTAAAGACAGAAATTGGAGATGGACCAAGGCCACATACTGGAGCTTAAAGCAGGGCACAGGCCATCATACTTGGCAGTGGTTTTCAAAGCAAGGTCTGTGGGCCAGCTTCCTCAGAACTCCTTGGGGTGCTAATTCAAAGCAAGATTCCTGGGCCACGTTTCAGATCTAACACCTCAGTCAGCATCTCTAAGGTGCAGCCTAGAAGTCTGCATTTTTAATAAGCACCACTCCCCAATCCCCCTCAAGTGATTGATACACTCACACTAGAGATTTACTGACTTCAAAAGAAAGTAGAATCAGGAAAAAGAGGAATCAATAAGCCAAAAATGCCTACTCTGGGCAGGAGCAAAGATGTAAAGCAGAGATTGTGAGCAAATCTGGCAGGGGCCCAGGGACAAGGCCACAGAACCAGAAAGGCTATGTTAGGGTCTCAATACCTGGTTCAAACTCTTCGGAAGAGCTGCAGTCCACTTTCTCCTACAAGCATCCCTCTGAAGTTATTAAAGGCATGGAGCACTGACAGATTACAGCTCCTTACTAATGAAATTGTAAATCTTGTTTCAACTGTTTAAAAATACCAAAGACACGAAAATGCAGGCATCTCTAAACCGGAGTGGCAGTCTTTATCTCGAAAGAACACAGCATCCCAATCAAATCTACATCAGAGGAAAAGCAAAGAGCCCTTGTGAGCTGGAGAGGGAAATTGTTAGCTTGACAGAGTGCCGTTAAATGTTACCAGAACAAAAGGTACTGAACAGAGCCTGAAGTCTCAACAACCACCAGAGAACCTTCCTTCCAAATGGATAGTCTACTCAAAAGGTCGCGCTGCCACATAGCTCCAATCTTGAGCTAAAGTCTAGATCTCTGCTAAAGACCTGGGTCCCTCATACTTACTGAACCATAACGTCAGTGCTCCTCAAATGCACTGATTTAATAGGAGTACAATCACCTAGAACCACAGATCTGGGAGTTTCCTAGGAAGTCAACACATTACGCCTCTACTTTAAGGAAGAATGTAGCTACAGACATCATGTTTACAAATAGTATCCCTGCTGATCACATCAGCTCATGCTAGGGATTCAGATAAAAACGGTTCCAACACCTCCTCTCACACACACTTATCAGTCAAACATCAGTCTCTTACGAGAGGAAGAGAAATGGAAAATGTTAGGCTTGGAGTTGGTAGGGACAACCTTACATAACTGGCTTCAGGTATCCGTGGGACATCATCAACATAGCACAGAGGACCTCTCCCCACACATTGTATCCTGTGGTGGATGGGCAATTTATATGACTAGGAAGTCCTTCAGCCTTATGTCCTATTCTCTTGCCTGGACGCAGGGAGCTCTGGTCTGATCCTCCAGCTCCTCTGGGTAGCAGAAATGTCCCTTGTTTCCCAGCCCTGCCTACACGTGGCTAGGTGAGCCTGCCATTCTGGGGTAAGGCCCCATTGCATATGTCTGAGCCACATTCTCCAAATCAGCCTTTATTGCTAATAAAAGGGATAGTTGGAATTCCATTTGCCTTATTCTATCTCTTAATTAGTACAAAACTCCATCGAAAGCAAACTGGAATTGTATGTTGGCTGCTTTCAACTGTCCAACGTTTGGTTCCTACTTTCAGTTTAGGAAAATGCGTAGACCCCTGTGGTCACAGAAATAGAGGGCTCCCCTTCACGCAACCCCATCAATTCAGACTGAGAGGGAGAGCAGCTTCCCCACGTAGCTGTGTTATATGTGAGGGTGACTATTGAATTGTGGGTGCCATTACTTTGTGAGCCCCCCATTCATTTCTGGTTCTGAGTAGACCAAATACAGGTGCCCTGTTTGCCATTTCCACAACGTTTGATGTTTTCTCACCTCCACAACATCGTCCATGCTGTCCCCTCGGGAATGGTTCCTCTCCTGTCCCCACCACTGGTCACCTGAGAAACTCCTGCTTATGCTTAAAGACTTAGTTCGAATATCACTTCAGCTTGATCTTTTCAGAGTTAAATACTTCTTTGTGCTACTGTTATGTCTTGTTTATACCTCTATTAATTGCTATTGGTTCTTTTTCCACATCATTTCCTTTCTCTCAACCCCTACCCGATTAGATTGAGAACTCTGGAAAGCATAAACTGTCTTCTTTGTAATCTTTATAGTCCCCAATTCGTAACTCAATGCATGGCATGTGATAACATGTAATAAATACGTGCAGAGACAGGTGACAGAGACAGTTACAGAGTCAGATGGAAGAGAGGAGGAGAGGAATAGGAACGAAAAAAACACAGAGAGAGACCAGAAAAGAGAGGAGATGCCATGAAGGGAAAAAAACAGAAGGAAAAAAAAAAAAGATTTAGTCATAAATGTAACTACATAGCATCCCCTGCTCCTGTCCTGAATATTTGCAAAATTCTTACTGAATGCTGAAGGTAGCTATCAATGGGAGAAAACTAGACAGCACAACCAGGAACTATGGCAAATGCAAGTAGCTAAAAAGCAAAGCAGTTGCTTTGAAAAGCTATCTAGGATCTGAGTGGACCTGCAGAACTATATTCTTATTGCTAGTCAGAGTGTAGGGGGAAGAGAGTTTACTTACTGAAAATATTCATAACCCTCCCACACACGGAAGCTTTCTACTTCAACTGTGTCGTGAATAACTTATCTGCTTGCTAATAACATTTCTCAATTGTTCTTAACTGATCTCAGTATTTAAATAAAAAAAGGGAGTTTAAACAGATTCCTTTTTAGTTTTGACCCTTAAGCCACATGGCCTGGTTGGGGGACTTTTAGGAGATGATTTAAACCTTAACGTTTACGTCATAAGGCAGTTTTTCTGTAGGTCTACCATACATCTTCAGGATGGACCGTGAGCCACTCCTATAGGTGTTAGTATGTGATTATGTAAGCATTGCCAACAATAAAGAAATGACTAGAAATTATGGCAAATAATAAAAGCTGACTTTTTTTTTCAATTACAGTTGACAGTCAATATATATTTTTGGTATACACCATAATGGTTACATATTTATATAAAATGGCATCTATATCTTTAAAATTGTTCTATCTTCATATTAAAAGATGTTTGGTGCATAGGAGAGTAATTTATAACAGTAGTAAACAAATCAGTATTTTTAGATGATGATCAGCCAGTTAAATGATGGTGTATCAAATAGGACAAAACACAAAATAAAACAGCCATGTAAAAAGAAATAACTAAGTAAAGAGTCTCCTTTTTACACTGTCTCTTCCAAAGAGCTGGATTCTTTCTTTACACAGTAAGGAGGCCCAGCATACATACAAAGCATTTCCTGTGTCTTCATCAGTGTGGCCCTATTAGGCAGTCAAGTAATTCCTTGGTTAACATTTAGGACAACAGCATATGTAAATAGGCTTATGTGTTTCTTTCTTGGTGACAGTGCTGGTGGTTGTTGGTTTGTTTGTTTGTTTTTTTGGAAAGGGAAGGGTGTTTTGTTTTCAACTCCATCGACCAGCATTTACTGAATACCTTTTCTTTGGCAAATAGGAGGCTAAGTCCTGAAGAAATGTTTTAAAAAATAAGATTCAGACCTTATATTCGAAGATCTCGCAGGTCAGTGGACGTGGGTGGTGCTACAAATCAATAGATACAGACAGTCTGTTGTCTGCTAGCCTAGGTCCCCATAGAGGACTGAAGTCTCTTTCAGGGGCCTTAACAAAGAGCATAAAGGTCCAGACTGCCACCCTCTCTCTCTCTCTCACTTTTCCAAGAAGCCTGTCTCGCTGGGTTCATATCACTTGTCCATCACTTATTTGCCTGTGCGTCAATGCCATATGTCTACCTCGACATCCTCTAGTAGATCATAGGTGTTCTGGGTACAAAAATAGATCTTATTTTGGCTTCATCAGAGCAAGGAACCCAGTTCCTCAATGAATTAACTGTTTTATCTCCCTAATGGCACCATGAGTTTTCTGAAGACATGAACTACATCTGACATTTGTTGGTGATAGCCAAATACTCTAGCATAGTAAAATTCCATTATATACTCTTAGGAGAGATTCATCGAATGAACTAATAGGAACATCAACTACCCAGAGCAGAAGCACTACTTCTGTCTGTTATCCTAATCTCTTCTTCTGGCTATGGAATTTGGTTCTGCTATTTTATATATTTCTGTGACAATAAGAATGGTTTTATCTATCTCAAAGTGTATTATAAAAATAAAATACTTTGAAATGTTCTTTACAGTTTTAGATGCTCAGAGAATGTTCTATTACTGTAGATGTTATATAACGTAACTCTGAATACTAGAGGATTAATCTCGGGGTGAAAGAAGACCCTCAACTCTCACTTAGAGGGGTGAGAGCAAGTAAACACTCATGTTCTGGCCTTAAATGTATACTCTCTATCAAAAACGGTTGACTGGTCCAATTTATGGGTGGAAACTGAAGGAATGTCCTATGATCTGATGAGAGCATTGCTGAACAGTGTTTTTTAGCTTAAGAATAATGAATAGGCTTCAGCCAGTTCACTAACTCATAAATACACACCCAAAACATACGTGTATGCATGTATATGCATTTTTCTATCCCATTATTACACATCTATGATTAGCTATTTAGGGAACTGGTGATTCAAAATAAAATTAAAAATTCCTGCTGTCAAATAATCTTAGGATAAGTTCTGCTTTTCTCTAAATATCATTGGTGAGAATATTTTTCCATGAATTGAAATATCCAGGAAGATCTTTGCACCTAGGGTGAATATCATACTTCATAAAACCAAAGAATTATTTTTAAAAAAAAGAGACCTGAGAAAGAAAACTATCTTATACCCAGACACACAAAATAGCAATACGCCCTATGAAACAAACAAGTGCCAATGATTAAAACATGACACATGCTCAACACCTGGGCCTAAAATACATTGGAAAGAAATGTCATAGTGATTAATAAGCTTCTACCTCCTGCCCATATTCATTAGGAGAAAAGTAAACAGAAGTTTAGCAATTATAAAAATCAGAAAGCAGAGCTGTGTTGGTTCTGCAAGAAATTCCAAAGAAAAAAAATTTTTTTAATGAAATAGGTTACCAGCAGCCAAATGATAATACAAGGGAAATGTTGTGGCAGTTCAAGAATATCATTTAATGGGGCCAGCTCCATAAGTCTGATCTGAACCATCTCAGGTTACAGAGGCTTATAAAAACACCACATTTACAGATATTCCTATGTTACTTTTACTATTTATAAATTACCCAACAATTTCCTTAACTAAACATTTACCACTCCTCTATAAACCATTCAAATGATCAAAGAATATCTTACCTACAGACAGGAAAAGATTGCTGATCAACTGCCTTTACGTAAACCAATTTCTTCAAATATCTTATTCATTTACAAAGCAAACAGAGCCAGGCACTGTAATAGGTGCTAGAGGTAGAAAAGTGAGTAAGTTAGATGTTGACCCCTGACATCGGGGGACTTACGATCTGGAAGAGAGAAAGGATGATGGGGAAAGTCAAATAAAATAGTTTAATAGTCATATGTTATGTTGAATGCTATTAGGGAAACAAGCGGGAGGCTTAAGTGTAATATAATAAAGAAGACCTTATATTTGACAGTCAAGGAAGACTTCACTTAAAACATATTATTTAAGCTGCGACTAAAAGATTAAGAGTGAGAAAGAGAGAAACTAAGGTTGAGGAAACAGCTTGTGCAAAGACTAAGAAGCAGGAAAAACCATGGCATGTTCAAGTAAAAAAAAAAAAATGTATGGTGAATTCCCTTCACTGAATGGGAGAAAGGCAAATGTTAGAGAAGAAAGGACAAATCACGCAAGTCTTGGATCCTGTGGTTAGGAGTTCAGACTTGGTTCCAGCTATAATAGCAAGTTGCTGAGGGTTTTAAGCAGGAAGATGACCTGATGCAACTTCTATTTTGAGAGTATCACCTGTAACAGTGTGTGAACAGTGAATTAGCATGAGACTAGAAGACACTGGCCCGGAATAAAAGGTAGCAGTGGAGTTGGAGAGAAGAAGAGAGATCGAGGCATATTTAAGAAATAAAATTAACAGGATTTTCTTATAGACCAGACAGGGGGGAGAAGAGAAAGGAATCAAGTATTAACTCTTAGGATTCTTGTCGAAGTAATTGAGAAGATGGTGAGCCTTTTACTAAGATTAAGAAGATTTGCAGAAGGCATCAAGAATCCATTTGGAACTCATAGATCTTGCCATGTCTGTGTTGTATTCAGGTGGCAATGACAAGTAGGCATCTGGATATACAAGCTGGAGTTCAGATGAGTGACCAGGGCTGGAGGCATAAGTTTGCTCTTCAGCATTACAATGGTGTTTGAATCCTGAACATGGATGAGATTCACCTAGGGAGAAATTTCAGTAAAGAGAAAAGGGGATTTCCTTAAGAGCCCCATTCTCAAAAAAAAAAAAAAAAAAAACAACAACAAAAGAGAGAGGACCAGCTGAGAAGGGGAAGCAAGCAAGGGAGTATAAGAAGGGATGACCAGTGAAGTAGGATGAAAGCTGAGGAAGTGAGAAGCTTGAAAAGAGGAAAATGCTTTTTCTTCTAGGATTAAATGTTATGCTTTAAGAAGCTCTGGATAGAAAAGTCCATTTGCCTCCATCACATCTATTTGTCATTGCCCCCAATGTTGGCTTGATTTAAAACATACATTAAACCAGTACTTTCTGACCTTTTACATCAAGTCCTTGCAGGAAACAATAACATGTTGTATGGCACAGTGGGCATAACAGAGGGTATTTGGAGCCCCGCTGCTCATGGCCTTGGGTTTCCCGCTGTGGAATCCCAAACCACAGCAGTTTAATGTAGGTGGCTTAGTCCGCGACTAGACAAATGAATCCATTTGGGCTCTTTTAGTTAAAAATGGTAGAAAACAACCCAAGCTAACTTAAGCAAAAATATGGATAATTAATTTTAACAATATAGGAGTAACTCAAGAAACACAGGACTGGAATCAGCTAAGTCCTGGGAAGGATTGGAACTGAGAAATGAAAACTCATCAAGCAAAAGGGCTTCTTCCCTCTGCCTGTGTCATTGCTGCTGCTCCTGGTAGCCTGCCTGCTTTGCTATTTTTTTCTTGGCATAGTAGCCCTCTCTGATACTCTGTGTGTATATCAGGCTGTCAACCCTCCCAAGTTCAGAGACTCCTTCTCTATGGCCCAGTTCCAGATTTCTTGGGAAAGGACTCTGGACCACCTTGAACCAGGAGTGTATGCCTGGTCTGATTAACTGAGGCCAGAAGAATTGTGTTCCATTGTTAAAAATGGCTGCCAGAGAAGCACAATGAGCTAGATACACACTCCGAAAATATATTGCCATTTCCAACATAAAATTTTTAGTCATCTCGATTTATATTTTATTATATTCTAAGACATCATTTATTATAAAAAGCATCAACTTACTCTGTCAACTCTTCCCATGAAAAGCATACACCATATTAAACATATATTTTAAGAGCCTACAAAATTTCTATTTGTCCATACCATCTACCACTTTCTTATCTAGTATCAATATGACCATCAAAATTTGATTCTATGCTTCTTTTACAAAGTAGAAAAGTAATTCTGTGGTACTTTTGGATCATAAAGGTATCCTAATTTTCATTGCCCATGCCCGTTATCTTGACACGTAGCAATCTTTGGATTGGTAATGTAATTTAAAAGCATAGCAAAGAATCTGGACTTTTGTCTACATTTCTGCTTTGATTATACTTTTAGGATTTTTTTTTAATTGAATTACCTGTCATTGGAATTTAAACTGCTTTTCTTGAAAGTCCCCTAAAAGCTTTTAGCTGATGTTGTGAGCTTGAGTGACAGACCTTCACAAAATTGGTTACAGTCACCTCCTAGTTTTAAAAATCCTGTGATGTGTTCAGAAAAACGTGGCCTTCTTTGATGTCTTTAATTGCATTGTCTGATGTGTGATAGGCAGTCTTCTGCAGACAGTATGTTCTCGTCTCAGTGCTTCAGTATGGTGTGAACTTGTTTAAAAATATTTCTACCGATGTTTACAGTTACACTTCTAGCTTCATTTTAAATGGAATGCACGGGTGATACTACGAATGGTACTAACGCAACCGAGGTGAGCGCCTGCCTTCTGAGCCTGGCAAAGGTGGCACAGACACATGAGCATCGACGACTTCTCAGGTTCCCTGGCTGGTACCTGGACAGTCTCTTCGGAAAGATTTTAAAACACGTCCCAATTTCTTAAAAGTCAAAATGTGGAAAATGTACATCTTGCCATCCAGCAAATACACAGTAGTAGTCTTTGTTTGAGACAGTCTGTGATAGACCTCTTTTAATTAAGTGCTTCACGTGGTTTAATTTATTTAATCCTCATAACAATTTAGCAACCTACTGCTCTTATGCCCATTTTATAAATGAAGAAACAGACCACTGAGCTAGTAATTCTATGACTCCAAATCCCATGTATTTAATCAGTGGATCAAAATGCTTCTTAATTGTGTGATAGCAAAAATCACCAGATAAGATTAATTAATAAGACAAATGATAATATTGATTAATACTATTAATTAATCCATCTTGCTATTATTCAATTAGCTATCGCTGTTTTTCCCCAAAAAAAAAAAAATATGGACAGGGCCAGTAAGCAGTTATTGTATACATCAATATCACTTCTGCTACCACATTGGATAAATCACTACTCACATGTACTTGACTTCCTCATCTTTAAATTCACAGATCTGATTCCAATGATAATGATAATGAACGAAAAGCAACTCACAGTTAAGGCGTTAGGAGGCTGGGATCTTTCCTCGCCTCTGCTGACCCAGGAGGCCAAAGCAGAGCGTGAATGAGCAGCAGCCCGAGTAGTTACAGGGCTTTGCCACCCTCACTTTCACAGGAAAGGAGACAGAGCAAAGGGACAGGAAAAGTGCCCTGTGACACTTGGTCCTTGATCATTTAGGATTCTGCCTCTAGGAACGGTACTGAGAGGTGGAGTACGGGACAGCAAAGTGTCGCCTCAACATGTTAGAGCACAGTCCAAAGCCTGTGGCTTTTCTAAGGGACATTAGTATCGTCCGGGAGCCTATATCCTTTATTAGGAAACCTCGTTGCTTCCTCAACCCAGCGTGCCAGGATTTGGTGGGGAAGCCTTATTCTAGCTGCAGCCAGTAGCAAACTTCTTGCCTATTGAGTAACAGTAAGTAAATGAAGCTCACAATTAATATAATTACAGGACTTGAAAATCCGCGATCTGAATGAGTTAACTCATTCAGGGCACCAGAGGGCTCCTCCTCTGGTGCTGGGGAAACCCATCCTAAAAAGCCTCATTGACTTTCCAAAGGCTGTGGTTAGGTTTTTTTAAATAGATTATTTAATGAGCTGAATACAAAGCCCATTGTGATTGTTTAGAGAACTAAATAGAAGACACAGAAACCTTTACAATGTGGGTTTTTAATGGGTCGGCTTGTTTCTCATTTCATTCCATTATATTCAGGCTCACCATCTTTATGGTTTCTTCCTTGTTGACCTTATTTTCATTTTCCTGCTGTTAGTCAGGCTCATCTGTGTGGCTTTTAGGTTAAAACCGGCTACCTTCTGGTTGATGAATCTTTTCATTCGCTCATTTTTTTTCATTCGTTTGTGTGACAAATGAATTAGTGCTAGTTCAGACAGATACAAGCTTTATTTAATAACAAAAGAGAAAATTCAGTTCTACTCATCCCCAAAATCACAGTTGGCTTCTGGGTACCCCTTGGGGCATCTTTAGAATACAATCTGAATCTATCCCCTCCTTATGTCATCATTGATGCTGTTCAAGGAGAAGCTCAGCAGTTGGGGGACTGCAGGTTTTGCATAGGTCAAATCTGGTCCAAATTCTGTCCTTTACCAGGTGTGCAACTAGAAACAAGTTTGATACATTTTCCAAGTCTTGGTTGCCTCATCTACTAACTGGGACAATCACATCTAACTCCAGGATAGATCCATGGGTTAAAGAGAAGGAATGCAAAAAGGGCAGTCAGGAAATGTTACTTCCCCAAGGCCACACTCCTTTCCTATTTACGTGTTAGTCTTATTTACATTCTACTACGTATTCATTCTGTCTAATATAGGAATGTGTCAGGCCCGTGCCAGTTTCAGAGGACGCAGTGGGAAGCGAAACTGACAGGGAGCACATGCCCTGGAGCTTATTGTCTGGGGAAAAAAAATTAACCCCAAACAAACAAATATAAAGAAAGACATTTTTCTTCTAAAACTGGGCAGAAAGGGATAGCTTCAGAAGTTCTGAACGGGGAGGGTTTAGGGGCAATCTGGATGGAATGGAGACGTCTCAAGGCAACATTTATTTGCAGAGCAAGCTATATTTTTACTAAGATCTGTGTGTATGGGGTGGGGAGTGGGAATGCTGATGGAAGTTGGGTCCCTCACCCATCTGTAGCAGCCAACTCTCCTGGCAAAGAAGACATGCTTCCACCCAAATGGTGTCTGCTCCGAGAGGCCTGCCCCCTGTGAACTGCGGTGTGTTAGGCCACCCTCACTTATACACCAGGTGAAAAGAAGGCCCCAGCTCTCCTTCCAAACTGGCTCCCAGGAAGGCAGCTAATTTCTCTGCCGATTAAGCTTTCCAGCCCTGGCTCTGGGTGAGACCCCTATATCAGCTTCCTTCAACGAAGAATCGCTGGATTCTTCTTCCACTCACACTTCCATCACGTATTAACCATTTAGTATTGATGACAAAACCTCTTCTTTGTTTTATGTTTAATTTTTCAACCTGGAAGTGAAAGAATTGCATGGGTAGATAATACCTGTTTAATGTTTTTTAGGCCACGTTTCACGTACATTATCTCATTTAACTCTTACAATCTTGAGATACAAGTGTTTAATCTTCCTATTTTGAAGATAAAGAAATGAAATCGTAGATCAATAGGCAGGAAGGGGCTTCAACTCCACAACTCCATATCTCTTCCCATTATCCCAATATTGAAGAATTACTACAAGTATTTTGCAAACAAATTTACAAATAGAGGAGGATGTAAAAACAGAGTGTGCAATTATTGACCGATACATACAATAAAGTTCCCTGTATTTTTCATTTGTTACTCAGTCCTAAGGACTGGGGCCACTTCTATAGAGAACAATTGAGTCTAAATTTTGAAAAGCAAGGTCTCAACTAATTCATCCCTTTCAAGGAGCTATTCAGCAGTATATTTTCTTAAGCACCAGTGGGCCAGAGGACTTTATAAAACTAATAGAGTACAATTATTACCATATATATCAATTCATCGTTTCTGTCTTGTATTTATCTACTGGCAAGGCCTTTTCCCTCGAGTGCCAGCACCAGGCCTAACTGTAGTTTTAGAAGAAAATTGTATTTTTCTTTGACTCATATATCACTAGCAAAATGACTAGCAAGGATCTGATTCTCGATTACAAGCACAAAAGAGTCCTACATTTTAGTCCACTCAATGGGCTTGATATACAGTGACACATTTCATCAGCATGAGCCAAGTCATTAGAAGACCTTGTAAGTTCCCCCAATATCATATTATTAGGTTGTATTTTTTTTTTTTTAGATCTTCAACTTTTGCCTTCACATCATAAAATCAAACCAATTTTCTAAGGCGTGTGTACCCTTGAAATTAACACTTCACTATCAAGGTGGGAACCTTCACAGACTGGGCCAAGAAAATTCACCTGTTTCATCAGTCAGGTCTTCGAAGGCAGCCAGCCTTCTGCTTTATTTCCTCCCACCCTAGTAAATATTCAACAACATCCTGAACGTCACCGTATAAAGGCCTGTCTTAGTCTGCTCGGGCTACTGTAACAGACATTGGGCAGCTCGAGATCGGGTGCTGGCATGCTCAAGTTCTGGTAGGAGTTCTCTTCTTGGTTTACCGATCACCACCTTCTTGCTGTGTCCTCACATGGCAAAGAGAGAGTGTGTAAGCTCTGTGGTCTCTTCCTCTAAGGGCATCAATTTCATCACGAGGACTGCACCATCATAACCTCCTCTAAACCTAATTACCTCTTAAAGGTCCCACTTCCCACAACCATCATGCTGGAGGGTTAAGACTTCAACATATGAACTTGGGAGTGTAGGGACATAAACACTCAGTCCATAACAACGCCCCATCAGATGCGATGCAATGTGTCTAAAAGGCTTTAAATTTCTGCTAATATCACTGGCTTGTATATAACATTAACCATAACTAAGTATCATTTTGCTAATCCTAATAGCAACAAAAAGCCAGGGTACGCCAGGGAGAGGAAGTAGAAGACGGAATCATTTAGGATAATAAAAAGAATAGACAATGATGAGTCCATCGACCTGGGATCTTCTTGCACAGCTCTGCTACTAATTCTGTCATCTTAAATAGCACCATTTCCTTGGGCTGCATCTTGCTTACCAGAAAAACGAGTGAGGCAGGATGATCTCTAAAGTATCACCGGCTTTAATAAGTAAAGATTCTATGGTTGCATGAATAATGTACATCCCGCTGAGATCATTAAGGAAACGCACCATAAACATCACTGAGAAAAATTTTGCAAAGAATAAACGTGAACAAAGAAGGTAACTGAAATGGTCATCTTGCTAGCTCATCTCTTTATTTCTAAAGGAAATGAACCTAAGTGAGATCAACAAAACTGTCCTATTTAGAATAGATTAACTCTTTAACTTATAAAATATGAATTTATGCTCCATAATGCACTATAAATAATGCTCGTCATTTATTGGGCAGCTACTGGATACTTCATATACTTAGCTCATGTGCTCTTGAAATACCCCTGCAAAGCAGACCTCACCATTTCCTTCTTTGCACTCCAGTCACGTTAATTTTCTAATGATCCCTGAGATTCAGCAAGCTCTCTCCCACATCCCCTGGCTCATCATTCTGGCTTCTTATTATTTGGCTCTCAGCTCAAATGCCACATATACTCTGCTGGTCGCCCTTGCTAAAGTACCACCTCTGCCTTTACTTCCTGTCACTTTCTATCTCATTGCTCTGTATGCTTTATACCACTTATCATCGTGTGATATTACCTCGCGTATATTTTCTCTGTCCATTTCCCACCCTGACAACAATGTGGGCTCACTGACAGCAGCTACTTAGCTCGCTCACAGCTAGATCCCCAGCAACTAAAACAGTGCCAGCTTAGTTACTATATATTACATGAATAAATGAATGAATATCATCCCCACTTTACAAATACAGAAACTGAGGTCCAGAGAGGTTTGATGACTTTCTCAAGGCCGTATACTAGAGGAGTAGATCTAGGATTCAAGTCCAAGGTTGCTGAGCCTCAACATCCTTGATCTTTCCAGTATTTCCCAAATTGAATTGAGTAGTCCCAGGCCCACTCATTACACCAACATTGAATTTAACTGAGAAACTTAGAACAGACGTAGAATCAAACCAAGGAGTATAAAGGTGAAGAAGGATAAATTCTCTGGACACTTGGTTTTCTCTCCTTCCTTGGAGCTACAATCCCTAATCCCGTTTCCACTTCTCCCTCTGCCTTTAGAAAGCTCTTGACGAGCATGTGATCACTTGGAAATTAAGCCATAATAACTGCATCTCTAGTCAAGTTAAATTGGGTTATTCTCTCATTTGCATTTCCCTAAGCCATTTGAGCTTATAAGTTTCCCAACAAGCATAATTCATAAATCCATTTGCTATTGAGGTTCTCAATGTAATTCTAATTCTATGGTTTAATGAATTAGTTTATAGCAGTATTCTGAAGATAGCAAATCTCACCATTGAGCCTCTCTTGAAATGCCGTGTTCATCCTACTTTCTACCTATGTTCATTCTTCCAGAGAATTAACTTATTAAGTCAAAGTTCCAGGAGAGAATAATATTTCAATATTTAAGCCCTCTATTGTTTGTAACTTGAAACAAATGCATTAATTGTTTTTTTATAAAGAGGCAGCTGTCTACAATATTAATATACAACATTATCAAAATATATATGTCAAATGCTATTTCAAAATGCTGTTTAAATTTCAAATATTATCAAATATGTTAATGTTTACATATATTTTAAACCAAGCATCCATTTTGTACTCTTTTAGAAAAGGGTTTGCATAATTGATTTTCTGTTTTGTACTGAATTAGACTGAAAGGACCAAAAGAAAGCTCATAGGAACGGTTCAGACACCTGAAGTAGGAGCTAAAAAAAAAAATAGAACTACACTTTTCAGTGTTTATTAGAAAACATTCCCCACAAGGTTTTGAAGGGAATGGTTTGAAGAGCTACAGCAGTTTAGTTGTTATGGAAATGAGGGTTCATTAAAGAAAGGGAAAAAAACAAGATGTCACCAAAGACATAGAATTTAAAAGAAACTTTGAATTAAAACTTAAATGTAATTTAATGTCAGTTCGCATAATTCTTAAGACTTCTGCTCAAGTTTTAGTCATGACCAAAAATGTGATGATAGTGTTTGGATGACCAACCACCCTCTTCTCCCCTCAGTGGCCCATCACAGGGCCCCTCCCTGCTCATGCCCTTTATTTGCAAAGGCTCATGGGAGAAGACTTCATCTTCATACCGTCTGTAAGAGTATGGACGTGCCAAGAAACGCCAAAGTGTGTTTATGAGGATTTTATTTCTGTGTACCCAATGACCTTTGTGAAAGAAATTAAGATATAATGTGTTACAGTTAGAGAAGGGAATAAGACAAAGGTTCTAGTACCAGATAGTTATTTAAAAAAAAAAAAATTCACCCAGAGATAAATTTAAGTATTTCTGAAAGGGGTTATATGTGTGTATGGCTATACATATGTATGTGAAAGTATGTGGATATGTACGTATATCTTAATCCATATGTTTATAGACATGTATATACACACATTGAGAATGAAAGCATGTGTTTTTTTTCAGGAAGAGTCTCTTGATTTCTCTCGGTTCTGCCATTTACATACACAATTTTTTGAATGTAAAGAAATTACATTTTAAAAGAGTCCTCTTTTTTGCCCAATCTGTTGCCACTTATTGATTTACAGCTGGTATTGTGTTTAAGCAGTTTTTGTCCTTCGCACTAAATCCCAACTCCCTCCAGCACATATATGCAACACTTCTTCACCCCACTGAATGCACAAAAAAAAATTATTTATGAGATGATCATATAGTTCGTGAAACGAGAAGACCAAAGAAAACGAAAATGTTGAGTAAGAGGATAGTTATTTTGCACAAACCTGCATTCCTGCTAAATTCCGTGCCTGAGCAGCTGTGCTTGGAAGACTGTGTTTGCACATGGCTTTGGGTTATTGGCACACAAGTGGAGATGGTTAACTGGGAAGCAGTGGACGCTTGTTGGGGGTTCCCTTGTCCCCCTTTTCTTATTCCTTTCTTTGCTCCCTGCTTCATGGCCCTTCTTATCCCCTGTCCTTCTGCTCTTGAGTCATCAGTCCTCCATCCAACTCCCCCAGAAAAAGCAGAAGTTACCTGGTAGCACACCCTCCGGTCGGGTGTGCTTTAGTAAAAGCGGGCCAAGGCTCACTGCAAGCATTTGCGATTTAAACCTTTATCAAAATTAAGACGAGAAAGGCTTTGTTTTCTATTAAAGCTTAGAAAAAGCTTCCATAGTCACAATAGGTTATTTCCTTTAGGTAAAACATATGTATTCTTTAAGGATATATATTTGCATATCCAAGTATATATAGTAAACACAGTAGATGCTTATGGTGATGGAAGAGGTAACTTAAGTGGAGAAATATAAAATTCTTGATTATTTTAGTTTCCTATTACTGCTGTAAGAAATAACTACAAATTTAAAAGCTAAAACCAACATAAATTAATTTTCTTATAGTTCTGGAGGTCAAAAAGCCAAAAGGGATCTCGGATGCCTAAAATCTAGTTGCTGGCAGGGCTGTATTCTTTCTGGAGGTTCTAGAGGGGAATCCATTCCTTGTCCTTTCCTGCCAGAGACTCCCAGCATTCCTTGGTTTACACTCATCTTGCATCTCCAAAACCAGCAATCTCATAACTCTGACCTCTGCTTCTGTCATCACATGTCCTTCTCTGATTCTCCTTCCTCCTGCTCTTATTTATAAGGACCCTCGTGATTATACTTGATCATCCAGGATAATCTCTCCATCTCAAGACCCTTAATCACATCTGCAAAATCCCATTTGCCATGTAAGGTAATATATTTTCTGGTTCCAAGGATTACAGTTTAGAACAAGTCACCCCAAGATATGCCTCTGTGGTATGCAAATTATTTTGAGCTAAAAGCAACCCACACCCTGCGGGCTCAAGAGAAATTCTCCCCACTGCCCTTAACTACCTAGAGGAATTTTAATTAGGGCCATAATAAGAGATTATCGGAGATTGCCCTTTGAACTTATCTGTACAGCAGGGCAAACTACTAGTTACTGAGCACATACTGTCCTGCAATGACCTTCTGAAGCCCAAGGTGACTTACCTCATCCCTAGCTCAGAATGTCATATATACTTCATTTTCCCTTTTCTGTCTGTGAACCTCTTATGTATGCAGGGTCTCTGACTCTCTCACGTATATGGGGTTCCTGTGTGCACAAAATTAGATTTTCTCTTATGTTGATTTGATTATTCAACCAGCCAAAAGAACCAGAGGAAGAAAAGGAGAATTTTTCTCTTTCTCTACAGCGCAATTACTTTGTCTACCACAGTGATGAAAAGAGAATAAAATAGAGCGAGGGAAAGATAAGTTAACAACTGGAGGTAATAGTGTACCTATTAAGTCTTCGCAAGAAATTCCTTTTTCGCCAGAGTATAAACCAGTGATTCTCAGGCTTAGCTGCACATTACAATCTTTAAAACCTTCCAATATACAGCCCACACTCCAGACCAATTAAATCAGAATCTCCGAAGGTAGGAAACTTTGGGAGTTTTTAATGTTCCCCTCGTGATTTCAACATACAGCCAGGTCTGAAAACCCCTGGCATAGGCACTGGGTGGTGAGTGAAGGTCTCTTCCTGTGGGTTTTGATTAAAGAGAAAGTGTCCCCAATGGGTGAGGGACCTGGAGCTCTCCTGGCTGGCTGTCCCCTCCTTCCAGATACTCTTCAACAGATACCCTGCACTGTTTGTTCCAAACCCTGGTGAAAGGCACTCTCTCCTAGTCACGCACTCCATGTTTTGTCTTGTCATCCAGACCTGAGTCTCCAAGCTGCCAGGATCCCGGACACCATCTGGCTGAGCTCCCGTCTCGCCTCATGATAGACGCTGCTGCCTAAATCTTTTCTGCCCAACCCTGGCCTCTTCCCAAAGTGTGGTAACAGCACTTTTGCTTTCTGGAAAGTTCATTCCCCCTTCCTCCGCCCAGTCTCTCCTTTAGGCCTCCAGCAACCAGAGTACCCAGAGCACAGCAGTTGAAATGCTCAGACGTCGGGTGGATGTGAGGACTTGGGATGAAACAGCGAGACGACAGGTGCACAAGGAATTTTCAGAATTGAGAGGTTAGTTCCAGACCGAGAGAGGAGAGAGAGTGTATGGATGTGAAAAGTACTAGTGGTTTTCATTTTGAATAACTAATAGAAAGAAAAGCTATAACATTTTGCCTTGAGTCCATAAAAAGTAATACCAAGTAATTTTCATGAGTTGCTGTATCGTTTGCATAATTATTATTTAATATGATTATATATCATTTTTGTGCTGCATGAATATATGTGTGTATATATCAGATTAATTTATAAATTTCATTTGATAATGATGCTTACTGTTGCTTGTATTACTTGTTTATTACAGGTTATAGGTTCTTAATGTGTCAGAAATTTGGTATATGAGGTTTACTTTGGAAGTTTGTTGTTTTATCTATAACCAGGCGGTTAGTACAAACTGAGTCCTGTTCTATCCAGTGATTCCTCACAGAGCTTTTTGCAATAAATATTCTGTTCAATAAGGTGCCACCCTTTCTTGGTGACCCGATCTAGAAACGGGTGATTAAAATATTTTCAGTACACTGTGCATAGCTATAGATAATGTATATAATATTCATTCTTCCAGCAGGGGGCTCTCTCACCATTAAAAGTGTAGAGGGGGAAAGCTATAAAAAATTATCCACTCAGTTGTTCATTCATTCACTTACGCATTCACCAAAATAGCGAGTTCCTACCAATTGCCAAATTCTGTTGCTTTCCAGGGATACAGTAGAAAGGACTTCGTTCTCATGGAACTTAGAATCTGATATCTCATTTTTACCTACCTCTACTAGAAATAATCATCTTTTCCTAAGTAAGAGCTATAAACACTAGGATGTGTATTTGAGGAAGGGCTGATTCTGGTTGTCGAAACTCTAAGTGCTTTGGAAAAGACTGTTCTCCATGCTTTGAGGAATATCTTTCCCCTGCAAGTGGAAGAGACATTGCCCCTGTTCCTTCAATAGCCTCTCCTGAGACCCAGTCAATGCTGGGTTCCTAGAGGAAATGACCAACCTAGAGCTGAAATCTTCCTGTGCCAACAATTTCAAACTTCTGGTTTTAGAATCTATTGTTCTAAGAGTGATGAGGGAACTGGAAACAACATTCGAGTTGCAGAGACCATAAACATCATCTAGAGCCATGGCTGTCAAACGGTTTTGGACAAGGACCAGTTCAAGAAAAATAAAGATTATTCAGATTACATTTTTGTTTTCCTTTCTCCCAAGTGAAAATGACATCATTGCATCTTATGGGAGAAAACCATTCTGACAACTCGGATGATCCACGTTAATGATTTTTTTTTTAAGTGAGAATGAGAAGATTGGTACTGTTTTATGAACCACTGAACATTCGAGAGGTAAAACATGGTGGCAGCTTCCAGTGTTTTTTTCTTACCATTTTAGGCTAGATGCAGCCAAGGGCCAAGGGTTGCCCATTATTGACCGAGGGTCCAACTATCTCATTCTGCATGTGAGGGATCTAGATCACAGAGAGGACTTGTCCATAGCACCTTAGAGTTAAACTGAATCTCAAGAAGTCAGCCCATCTAACCTTCTTCCCAAAGCAGAAGCCACTTCAGCATCTCTGAAAAGGCATCTCCCAAGCCATGACAGAAGGCTACCTCCCTTCTACACGTCAAAGCAGCCCACTCCATCCTGGGAATTCTCATCATATGAAAGTCGTACATCAAGCCCCAAGGTAACTTCTCATTGTTTCTAGTTTTGCTGTTTGCAACTATCTAAAGGGTCGTATTTCAATTATTTAAGAACGGTGATCATCACTTTATACCTCTTTTTACAAGCTAAGCATTCTCAGATTTTCAGACATCCTCCATAGGCTACGGTTTTTCCCTGACATCCTCAGACCCCATTCAGATCCTAAAATGGGATGTCAAATGAAGAGTTATTTCAGATGAATCTGGCAAGCGGTGAGCACAGTGGGATGCACAAAGATACAAAGCATGTCCGTTTCCCAGAAAACGTATTTTACCTGTGAATGAAAGAAAAAAAAAAGAGTATTCACTCTGAGCAACTAAAAGAAAAACTGCCTTGTGCTCTTTCAACCTATAAAAGGCTTTTCCAGTTTAGCCAGTTTCCTAATCTAAAGAACGAGTTTATTTAGGAAAAAAATATATATATCAAGACATTTCATTCATATGATAGGAATACAAATCAACCCAGAAATTCCAAGCATCATCTCCCCCACACCATAGGCCAAGTACCTGGGCTCTGGGCGAACTGGGTCCAAACACATCAGTGAATGCCTAGAGGCTCAGTGCACTCTTAGCAATATTACACTGTCATGAAGCACAAATTCTCCCGTATCCAGAGAGATAAACATAAGGGCTCTTTGGGTTCATATAATACGCATGCCAAGAAATTCACCAAGGAATCAACACTATAAATCACCTCTATTAATAAATGATATGTGGATGTTTCTATGCAAATCAATGACTTAAAAATAGCCATTGCAACAATTTCCAAATGTCCAGTTCCTGAGACTAGTTTTAGCTCATTAACCATGGTAAAAACTAATTTACTGTCCTCGGTCCTGCTGAAACTCCTTGGGATACTTTGAGCAGCTCAGCAGTCACTCAGAACTCCCAGATTGGGGCCAGAAAGTCGATATGGGCAGATGCTCAGAATTTCACATTAGCCCTCAATTTACAGGTTCTCTGCATCTTTTCAGCCAGAAACCAGCCACAAGCTCACTAACTGTCATTGTGTCAGGGGAGAGTTTCAGAGGCATAGAGTGGCAGTATTTGCTGGATCAAAAATACATTGACTTATGAGAACAACGGCACAAAATATTTGAGTTAGATTTCCAGACTTTTTCGGAAAGTTTAGATGTCACATTACTAATACTTTTCCTATTTGGACGTGCTAATTTTTCAGTTTACAAAGATTATGCCTTAATGTGTTAACTATTAAAATATTTCAGGTTTTTTGGGTAAATATCCAAAAGAGGGATTGCTGGATCATATGGTAATTCAATTCTTAGTTTTCTGAGGAAACTCCACAACTGTTTTCATAGTCATTATACCAATTTGCATTCCCACCAGCAATGTATGAGGGTTCCTTTTTGCCCACAACCTCTCCAACACTTGTTACTATTTGTCCTGTTTACTATAGCCATTCTAACAGGTGTGAGATGGTATCTTATTGTAGCTTTTATTTGCATTTCCCTAATAGCTAGTGAAGTTAAGCATCTTTTCTTGTCTGTTGGCTCTTTGTATGTCTTGGGAGAAGGGTATGTTCAGGTCCTCTGCCCATTTTTTAAATTTTTTTTTTATTGTTGAGTTGTATGAGTTTTTTAAATATTTTGAATATTAGGCCCTTAGAGGTGTTGTTTGCAAATATCGTCTCCCATTCTGATGGTTCCCTCTTTGCCTTATTGATGGTTTCTTTTGCTGTGCAGAAGCTATTTAGTTTAAAACATTTATCCACAAAGATATATGCAACCTGATGTTCATAGCAGCATTATTCACGGTGGCCAGGAACATGTAAGCAACCAAAGTGTCCTACAGTAAATGATTGGATTAAGAAGATGTGGTACGTATGTACAATGGAATATTACTCAGCCATAAGAAAAAATGAAATACTGCCATTTGCAACAACGTAAATGGATCTTGAGATAATCATGCTAAGCAAAATAAGTCAGAAAAAGTTGAAAACCATATCGTTTCATTCATGTGGGATATAAACCTGAAAGCAACAAACAAACATGACAAACAGACTCATGGACAGAGTGTGGATTAGTGGTTATCAAAGGGGAAAGGGGAGGGAGATTGGGGTAAAAGGGGTTAAATACTTGGTGACAGAAGGAAATCTGACTTTGGGGGGTGAACACACAACATACTGTTAAATTGTACACTTGAAACTTATTGGATTTTATTAATGTCACCCCAATAATTTTTAATTACAATTTTTTTTAAATAAATATTTACACATACTTGATTTACTTTCTTTGGAGGCATTTCAGCTCCCCAAATGGGACATTTAGATAACAGATAATAATATGCCTAATGCAATTTGTTAGTTACCTTTACATAAACTATTTCACTCTGAATTCATTAAAAACCTCTTCACATAGGTATTTTATTCATCCACATTCTGTAGATGAGGAAACCAAATTTTGGAAGAGTGAATTTACTTGTTTGTTCACGGTCACTTAGCTAGGAGGTGACAGAACCGGGAATGGATTCCAGGTCTGCCTTCAGAGTTTATGCAAAGTGCCATACATCTCAGAGTATGCTTCTCATTGAGGAAGAGAGCATCTGGATCATGTTCTGTATCCTCCACCTCGAAAGAGTAAAACGTACCTGGGGCAGCAAAGGACTCATTTCACTGTGGGAAGTTTTCTTAAACAGCAAACCAAATATCGATACCTACTTCTCAAACACTTGTTTTTGAAAATCCAAAAATCACCTTAAATTCAATGTTGAGATCCAAGTCTATTAACTTTTCTTAATCTATTAGCTCTTTCCCCTGTAGTTCTATATTAAGGCAGCTTCACATAATGAAAATTGTACAGAGCTGGAAGCCAGAAAACTGGGTTATAGTTCCAAGCTCACCATCTACTATTGTGGGTAAGTTATTCCTTGGAATCTATTCCCAAACCCTAAAATGAAAAATAATGATGTTATAAACTTCCTAGAATTGTTACAAATAAGAATACTATATATGAAAAATATTTCTCAGAATTCTATGCAAACATTATAATTATTATGCTCTGTGTTTATTGATGTAATTTTTCACTTTATACCTAAGATGTAACCATCTGGAATATTTTCATATTTTTACCTTTATTGTGGTTAAACAATAACAAGATGTTAATAGAATGAAGGAATTTTCAAATGTTAATTGTCGTAGTTAGCCACACATATGATAAAAATACTTAAATTCTAATATTCCTATTATTTTACTTGTTCTAACAAGTACAGAGAATAGTAAACTTAGCTGAGTGACTTCATATTAATTCTCTAACATAAAGCACTCTACTTTTGTAATATATGCAGAGCAAGTAATAAGCACTAAAATATGTAATTTCTTTCTAAGAAATATTTGTTTTCAATTTAGGTTTCAGAGTAATGTGGAGAACTAAATTATATTTAAATGGCCTTTAGTAAAACTCTTACTATCAGTAATATATTATTAGGAAATAGAAGCTTAGTCACAGGAAAAAAAATGAATCTTTCAAGCATTAGACCTTAAACTCTACCATTATTTCATAAACCATAATGAAGACCACAACACGTGATTATTGAAGATTATCAATCACATCTTGTAATGTTTTTATAACTAGTTAGATGTACTCTGTTATAACATTTTAAATGTAGATCTTAATCCAAGATTTTCTTTTTTATAACCAAGAAATAAAATACATATGCTTTCATTTGGATGGTAACTTAAAACTGAATTTCTTTCATCCCTATATCTTCTTATCTTCACATCTGAAAACAAAATTATGTTTAGAAAATGCTGTTCAGTTTACACCTGCTGGGTCCTGCCCAGCTCCACAATGTGACCCACGTGTTAGGGTACCTCACACCCTTTGCCTCTGATTGTATACTGGTCCTGCACTATATTCTCACAACTTCCTTACCTGAAGTCTTCTCTTATTTGCAGTGTGCCTCTCTTCTTCTAGCTGTGTCCCATCTGTTTGCCTTGGGCATCCAGTTATTTGCAGGCCAAAGGGCTCCCTTCATGGAACTAATAAAACAATAGGTTGAGAAGATATCACAATCTTCGCCCTCAAAGGAAAAACCAGTCTTAGAACGGTCCCTGTCCAAAAGCAGAGATGCCAGATGGTCCTTCGAACAATCATGTGTGCGTGTGTCCATTCATTTAAAGGTGCTGCAAAGCGGTGAAAAGCATGGTCTCTAGAACAACATTCCATTCCCAGCTCTGCCCCCTGTTAGCTATGTGACCTTGGGTGATTTAACCTCTCTGAGGTTCATTGTTTTCATCTATAAAATGTAGGCAATGATTATACCTATCTCATAGAGTAGTTGCAAGAAGTAGTTGAGGAGTTCATATCTGTGAAATATTTAAGCAGTGCCTGGTGCATAGCGTATGTGTTTCCCATTAGTATTACTATCATTTTTGTTATTATTTATTCATTAAATATTTACTGGTCTCTGCTAGTGCTTTTAGGCATTATAACACAACACTGAGCAAAGCAAACCACAAACCGCCCTCATTGAGTCTTCAGAGACAAGACACACACACACACACACACACACACACACACACACAATAATCTCCCAACTACATATCAGGTGTCTATCTACCAGATTTCTTCATGTCTACAGTTCTGCTATTTTTTTCAGGTGACAGGATTCTGCTGGGTTACTGCAGCCAGTGAACAGACTGACTTGCTTGTCTGATTCTTTTGTGCCCTTTTTCCAAGAAAAGGCTTGGTGTCCACTCTTCCCTAATTTGTTCTTGAAGAGCTCACTTAAACAGCACAGCCCACATCTCCTGCTTTTACCACCAGTGAGCTGCCCCTTTGAAACTCACCTCAAGCCCTGATTCTATTTCAGTCAGCAGTCCTCAGGGGCATACTGCCTCCCACATTGCATATTCCTACTAATTTCGACTCCACCCACTTTAGAATACCTGGATTGACCAAAACTACTTATTGGCTGGGTGAGTTTTACCAAGTTACTGAAACTTTCTCAGTCTTTGTCAACTCATCTGTAAAATGGGAATTAAGAGATACCATCGAGTTGAGTGGCTTAAATAAAATATAACTTCTTAAAAAAAAACGTCCAGGGTCCAACACTGAATAAATAAATTTCTTTATAGAATAAATATTTATCCCCAGGCACTGAGAATATTTATCCAACAAGTGCTTATCTCCAAGCACTGAGGATACAAGGGTAAAAAAGACAAATGGGTTTTTTTCATTCGTGAAGATTATCCTCTATTAGGAGAGACAGCTACAAAGTAAAATAATTTATATTGTAAGAAGTACCATATAGAAAACAAAAAAATTTCTGTGATAGAAAAACAAGGAGGACTTACTATAGGTAGTTTGGTCAAGATTAGGAAAAAAGGAGCAGACAGAAAACAAAGAGCATGTGCAAATGTCCTGTGGTAGAACAGACTAGCCTGGCCAAGGGCCTGAAAGACCACTGGTGAACCAGCGGGTAGATCACAAGATGAGTTTGGAAAGGTGATGAATGGTTTAGAATTTTCTTGTAATTCCTCTCCCTCCTACTACTACCCCCAGGCCCCAGTTTTGCTTTTTAAATAATAGATACTGCTACACAATAGTCTAGTAGATCTCCATCTTAGGAATTAATCTTGTTACTACTAACCCAGTTCTTTACAAAATAAAAATAGGAAAAGGAGAGAAGGACAGTGACACGCATAATGTTCTTCTGTTTTCTTTCTCCTCTTCCAAGGTTCACAGCCCTATCTCTGAGCTTTCCCTGTAATCTCCACTTCCAGGACTTTCCATACTATTTATATGCCAGCGACTCCAGGTGATGTCCCAGGCTCTGACTTCCCAGAGCTCCGCACCCATATCCAATGGCCCACTTTATCTCAGGACATCAGTGTCCAATAGCATCTCAAATTTAATGTGACCAGAGAAGAGTCATTCATTTTTGCCTTCCAAACCTGTTCTCCCTCCTTCCCCACCCTGCCCCCCATCTTTCCTGTCCCTACCACCTTTTCTTCAAATCAAAATTGTAGATACAGTCCTTGCCTACTCCCTTTTCATGCCCTCCTCCATCCAGTCCTTCAACTCCTGTTGGCTGTGCATCTAAAACAGACCCCTTATCTATCTTTCTCTATCTCATCAGCCATTATCTATAATCACCTCGGATACCCAGGTTCCTGCAATAGTCTCCTGAGTGATCTACCTGTTACCTCCAACAATCAACTCTCCACACAACAGCCAAAGTGAGCTGTTGAGAATATGAAAGTAAATCACACTGTGGTACTCCTGTGCTTAACACCTCCAAGCTTCTTGACCCTGGACCATGAGACCCTGTGTTGTCAGCCCCTTATCTCCCCTTTCCTATCCCCTCTACCTTGTATCAGTAAGGTCACACCACACTGTCTTCAGGCACACCCCAGTAGTTCCCCGCTGGTAGGCTGTACGCATTTCCCTCTGCCTCATGCCCTGCCCTCTATCTTTATAGGTCTGTTTGTTTTTCTTGTCCTTCTGGTCAAGCCTCAAATACTTTTCTCAGAGAAGCCTTCCCCAGCATCTCATTTTAAAGCCCTTCCTTGTCCCAGCCATTGTCAGCAACAGCACTACCTAACAGAAGTCCTGTGATGGAGATACTGTAATCAGTGCTGTTTGATACAGTAGCCACAAGCCAAGCCACACGTGCCTATGGAGTACTTGAAATGTGGTTACTGCAGCTAAGGAACTGAATTTTTCACTTTAATTTAAATTTATTTTAAAATAAATAGTCCCGCGAGCAGTTAGGAACTACCCTGTTGAGTAGAACAGTTCTAACGCCTTTTATATTCCCCAGAGCACTCCCTGAAGACATCATGTTCACTTTTCTCCTAAGCTTCATGAGGGCAGGGATCGGGTCTACCGAGAAGAAGTTCTGGACACACAAAAAAAGATACTTATTGCTGCGAGACAACTTATCACAGACTCAGCAGCTTAGAACCACACACATCTCTGATACCATAGTTTCTGCAAGTCAGGAATCCTGAGCATGGCTTTGCTGGGTGCCGTGCTTCGGTGTCCCTCGTAGGTCAGCTGTCAAGGTGTTGGCCAGGGCTGGGGTCTCATCTGAAAGCTTGCCAGGGGAAGGGTGTGCTTCCAAGTTCATGCGGCTTTTGGCAGAGTGCTGTTCTCCTAGAATGAGGTCCTCGGTTCCTAGCGGGTTGTTGGCCAGAAGAAGCCTTGAGTTCCACGCCACACAAGCCGAGAAGGACACAGAGTTTGCTAGTGAGACAGAGGTTACGATCTTATATAAACTGATCATGGCAGTGATAGGTCATCATATTCCTAAGGGTCATTTCAGGAGTCTGGTACAGCTGGTTATTACATGTTCACTGAACCACGTGATGGAAGGCAACTCCGGCTGAGCAGTTGTGCCAGTTGTCACACTTTCATTCCTTACTGTGGAAGGTAAAGCCTCTTGAATTAGATGATGAAGGGAAAAATAGAGGCTCTTTCCCTGAAGAAATGAGAAAAATTAAAAGAACAGTAAAAAAAGAAAGTTTCTTAGCAAATATGGCAGATCTTTACTTGGTAACTGTTAAGAGTGTGGGTCCTGGCATTGAATTGCTCAGATCCAAAGCTCAACTCTGCATTTTAAGTGCATATCTCTGTGCCTGGCAGAGAGGAAGCACTCAAGGTGTATTAACTGTTATTGTTGTTACTACGCTGAAATTTGTGTTGAAATCAGATTTTCTGTTGATGTTAATGGGGTCCTTCCAAGTTAACCATCGTATCACTTGGGGTTCTCAGTTGCAGGCAACAAAAACCAACTCCACCTGACTTAAGCAGAAAATGGGACTTATTAAAAACACAGGAGTGGCTCCCAGCATCACTAAAAGAACTAGAGCTGGCACAGAGCTGTGCAGCCGATAGCAACACCCCAAATCATGAGGCAGAACCCATCTGGAGAGATCCCCGTTCCCCTCTGGTTCTGCTACTGCCATTGTCACCTTTGAACCTCAGCTCAACTGCCCTAAGGAACTCAGTCTTCATTCAGTGGTCACTACCACAGAATTTGTGTCTCACGGCTGCCGCATCACGGGGTCCTCAGCTGGCACCCTCTGACAGATGGAGGCTAGGTCTCGGGTATCCGAACAGCAAGGGGCTGGCATTTTCTTCTATAGTGCAAACAGGCATGCCTCCTTCCAAGACTCACTACAAGGAGAATTTTCAAAATAGCGTCCCAGTGCTGAACAGCCAAAGTAATTTTTTAAAGTGTCTACTAAAGGAGACTGTAATGATTTCTCCACGATGAGCATGATCTTTTTTCATCCATATATTGAAACTTCAGTATATTCCAGCAAAGAAGTTCTCTTAAAGATTTATATTCCTCATTATGTTCTTTCCTAGGTCAAAATGGTACTCTTGGAGCTGGAATGAAAGATTGGTTAAAATGCTAGTTATTTGACTGATTTATTTGCGTTATTATTTTTTCCACAATGGATTTTCCTCCATCACGAAATCATTAATTGCATATTGTATTTCTCCACCCAGCCCTGTACTCTCTCAGCACTCAGAAGTTGTGATATTACAGGCGTTTGCCCTTTAAAAATTAAGTTATCTCTGTTCGTGACCTCCTTGGAAGAAGTTCAAAATGTTATTGCTTGTGGTATTTTTATTTTATTTATCCAGGAGACAGCCGTGAGTGTTTCTCTCATCAGAAACTTCACGAAGGACAGCTCTAAGCCCTTGTGACTTGGCACCTTGTGATTAATACGAAATAGAGTCTCCTGCACACAATAAAGAAGGAGCCGCTGGCTCCAAGGTCAAGGCCAAATGGTCCTCCAAAAGGATTGTACCGTTCTGCATGCCTACCAACAGCTTATATGGGATATAAAAGAAGGAGACTTGGGAAATGTCTGCTTCAGGTAATAGTCCACTGTCATTATCTCAAAATCTGAAAATTTTCTCTAGTCTTATGAGATCATAATTTCCTCTTTTGTTTTTCCCTGATATTACACATCTGTAGAAGTTTGCTCCAAAGCATACATTTGGCAGGTTGATCACATTGCTTTAAAAATACTTTACAACAGTGTTAGAAAAGAATATTGAGATGCAGCCCATGTGCAGGTTGGTAAACCTGAAAGGGACAGTGTTGGTTACTGAATTCAGCTTGCTTCACCTTAAAGAATGGTTCTCAACCAGGGGTGACTTCTCCCCTTGGAGGACCCTTGGCAATATCTGGAGACATTTCGGTTGTCACAGCTGGGGATGCGGAGGGGTGATGCCACTGACATCTAGTGGGTAGAATCCAGGGATGTCGCTAAACACCCTACAATGCACAAGACAGCTCCCTACAACCGAGAATTATACCCATCCCCCCAGCATGTCACTAATGCCGAGGCCAAGAAACCCTGCTGCAAACACAATGACTCGCAGCATTTCCAATTTTCCTTCCTCACTCCACACCTCTTTCCCGCCCTGGCCTACAGAGGAACCTCTTCCGGCTCTCAGGTCTTTACAGAAGCAAGATTCTTTCCGAGTGGTCTCCACAGATCTCATCCTCAAGCCCAAACCTCGGTAAGTACTCCTTGGTGTTGAGCCTTTTCAAAAACACTTTTACTCGATTATGTGTATTTGAAGCTGAGACTTTAACAAACCCAACTCCTGTGTTCGTCTGGCCCCAGTTTTTCTAAACAGTATCTGCTAAAATCTGACGGGCACCCAGCTTCTCCACCTACAGCCTATGTGGCCTTGGAAACTCTTATAATCTCTCCTGCTTCGTTTCTGCATCTGCAAAAGGACATAGTAAAACTTAACTTCATGAGGTAGTCTGATCAGAAGAGATAATATAGATACATTTAGTGATCTATAAAACAATAGAGTGGTAGTTTTTACCATTATTCCTTTTTTCCCCCAACTCTTACTCTCTGTGGTTAATATGCATAGGCCTCCCTGATACGGATGTCACACATCATACTAGTTAAACATTTGCGTTTAGCAACAAAATCAACATATTTATAAGATGCATTTTTATTACACTTGCTCCTAACCATGAAGATAGTGAATCTACATATCACATGTTTTGAAGAGCAGAGAAGGGGTTACACTACAATTGGACCTTTCCCAAATTTAGAAAAGAAAAAATTACAGATGGTTCAGGATGTTTACTGCATGATGCCTGCAGATAGAAATAAAATGAATCATTCAATACCATATTTTCTCTAAGAACAATCGTTCATGATTTGTGGTTGAAAGATGTATATGGCATCAAATCAGAGAAAGAACAAACAAATTTGTATAATCTTTAAAACAAAAATATACTTCAAGCCATAGAAAATACACATAAATGTGTCGCACATATTGATACTGCTATTTTTGTTCATCTTAACATAAGACTTTTTTTTATTGATGACTTGGATAGTTTATGAAAACACAGATCACGGAAGTTTGAATTGCTGTCCTCTTCTTCCCTTAGCAAATTAAAGTTAGTGGAAATAATCAGTCTTTCCATCTACCTTGGAAGACCTGGTGATGCTGAGATCATCATTCACAGTCATTACAAGATCTAAGCATTTGAAAGTTCTCCCTGCCCCCGCCCCAAACTGAGTTAGTTCCCTATTGCCTTTATCCTGCAGCCCTGGGTGTGAAACAAACCACCAAAGGACAGCTATAGAGAGAAATGAGAGGCATAAAGGACAATTAACAGTCCTTTGGCTCTGAGCATTGGAAGGTATTAATGAGTTGACCGTTGATGAAGCACAGAGCTTTTGGAGGAAGAGGCCACAGAGACACACTCCGCCTCGCTCCTCATATTGCTCCCCTGAGTTACTGCCCAGCGTCAACAGCAAGGAACTCTGCTTCAGGGTCTGTGGAATGAGTGAGTCAATTCACAACGAAGTGAATCATAGGTGTTAATTACCCAGTTACACACATTACTGTCTACATTTCCTATTAACCTACTTTTCACTTTTTTTAATTTAAAATTGTTTTTTTGTTTTGCTTTTTCTATTTTTTATTGGTTTTTTTCTTTTTTTCTTTTATCTACCTTTCAATTTTATAAAATATGATGTCTTCACATTTATACATATTCTTTGGCAAGTATGCATGAAGTAAGACATTTCAAAATTATTATAGTTGGGAATGTTATAAATACAAACATTTTCATGTATGAACATTGACTGAAAAATCCATTTCCCTCCAGCTACAGGCATGTTTTTGGAAGTTATTCCATTTGCATGGGATCAGACTTTGTACTATCTCCATGTTGTCACTGTAATCAGCACTGTCAATTTACTGATGTCTATTCTTGATGACAGATTATTGTTTAATAGTCCAATGAGATTCAGGTCTTTAGGAGGCCTTTACTTGTGTCACAAACTCAACTTAATGTGACAGACTTTGCAAGCTAAGTCCTTCTCTTAATCTATCCAGTCTGGTATAGTTCCTTTAGGGTCCATTTCAACAATCGCTGTTTCTGTGATGGTGCGACATTTTTCTTTTTCAATTACAGGTTCAGGATTGCAAGATTAACACTTCAGAGACTCTTCATTTCAACCCTAAAATCCAGATACTGCCAAAGGTGAGTAGTGGTGCCTGGCATGGGACTCCATATAGATATGACTTAGTAAAAGAAACAACAGCATACTTTTCAATTTATAGGTTTTTTGTCTAAACAATACATTTGTTTCCATAATCAAGGGGACAGTGTTAAATTATCTGCTGGTAATGATAAAAAGTGACACATAACTCAGAACAAAGAACAAAATGATCTGCTAGTAATGATAAAAAGTGACACACAACTCAAACATCTCACAAAGAAGCATCTATGATGGGTTAGGATCTCCTCTTATCTCTGAAGTAAATGTCTCCGTTTGGTCGAATTAACTCCACCATCTCCCTAAAATGGCGCTTCTCCTCTCAGCTAAGCCAGCCAACCTCTGAGCCTGCTGCTGTCATCATGACCCAAACCTTGGATGAAGGTTTCTGAAGGACCAGAGCTATGATTTTCTGGCCCTGACCTTCTTCGCCTTCCACAGCTGAGGCTGTCTCGATTCTTTGCAGTAGAAGTACCGAGGCAGCTCTAGCACCATGCTTGATCACTCCAGTTTTGCGTCCAGCCCAAATGCTGTGGCCTCCCAGTTTAATGGCCACCACTGTCCCCTCCCCCCCATACACATACACTGTGGCCTGTAGTCTGTCCCACTGGCCCAATCTGGTCCTGAACTCTTGCTCACTGACTCATTAGCACATGCTGCCTGGAACTCGGCAAGGATAGAGCACATTCGTTATAAACTTTTTGTGACAGCAAATCTACATGAGACACATGACCCAAATGAGAACTTGAGAGATGTTGAGAGAAATAGAAGACTGAATTTGATACTCACGTAGACTTTCTGTGTGATCTTAATGCCGTTTTGGCATTGTGTTGTTCAGACCACATTTGGAAAGTGTGTCAGTAATATTCCATAGGTCGTGCTTTCTTTTGCCCCAAGAAAGTTCCTACAATACCTTCAGCATGTCTACATCATTGTCAGGACCGTCACTGACATGTGACTACTAGCCGAGCCCCCCTAATTCTACCAAGGCTATACCTGCACTGGCTTTTGTAATGGCTGTTCCTTCTGCCTGGAATACTTTCCCTGCAAAAGGTGGAGTGGCTAACTCCTCATCTAAGTCTCAACTCAAATATTCTGCTCTCAGAGAGGTTGCCTTTGATGGCCCTATCTAGCTAATGTTGCCTCCGTGGCAACATTCACTGTTATAACATCCTTCTTTAGTTTCTTCATAGCACCAAGTACTACTGAAATTGTCTTATTTACTTGTTAAGTACCTATCTCCCCTACTCGAATATTTATCTCTTTGAGAGCAGAGATCTTATTTGTCTTAGTTACCGCTCTCTTCTCAATTCCTAAAATAGTGTTGGGCACTGAATAAGTATTTATTCAATTAATTATTTCTTGTAAATTCATATTATGTTTTAATATCTGGTAGAACAACGTCCACTTCATTACTTTTCCTCATCACCTCTGGCCTTATGCAGATACATGAAATAATAAAAAAAAATTTTTGATTCTTAATATGTGTTAATAGAAAACTTAGAAAATATAGAACAGTATAAGGAAGAAAGCAGGAAATCAACCACATGCCCACAGCTCAGAGAAGGGCATGATTAATATGTGATTCCTTCTAGTATTTTATTCTAAGTTTATATGTGCATAACTAAGGGTTCTGCACCCAATCCCACCATGTGTGTGCTGTCAGGTAGGGTTTCCTACGCCAGCAAGCAATGTTTGAACACCAGCTAGATATACCACCCTTCAACTCAATTCTGACACAGGAACATTTGAGATAATGCAAGAGAACTCCTTCAGAAGGTTGAAGGTAGCTCCAAGGACCACAGCATACAAGGCAGTGAGGGTGGGTGGCTACCATGGATGAGAATTGTGGCCTAATCAAAGGATATTTCTACCCTAGTGTAGAGGCCCTTGCAATGTCTGCCAGGAGGGATTCCAGAATTGCCACAGACTGATGCTATCTGTGTCCCATTCTTCTTTCTGAATGAGAGCGTTTATGGTGATCTTGTTCCTACTCTACCATTACATATTAGGTATGGAGGGAGTGGGGCACAGATGTTTTATTTAGATCATATGTCTCTGTATCAAGAGAAGATACTTCCAGGCTCAACTATTGTGAGATTGTGTACTTGGAACTTGATACTGTGATAGGGTAGAACTTTGGGGAGGTAGGATTGGACTTCTGAGATTATTTCTCTGGAAGAGAGTATGCATATACCATGAGGGAGGAAAGGTAAACTTAAAATCTAATAATCAGAAGGGCTCAGGGTGGCAGTCACTCATCTTGTCTGCTCATGCTTCACCCTCTAGGGCACTCTCACCCTCTAGTGGTTGGGTGGGGCCATGTGACTAGTTTTCGCAACTGAGTTGTAAACATAGTGATATAAATCACTTCTAGGCCAGAACATTTAAACATTTAATTGCTGTTGTGAGTTCCTCTGCTATACTTTTTCCAAAAGAGTGGCGCCCCTCAATCTGTATTTATGAATAACAACCAGAAGCAAATTCCCTGCAATCCATGATTGACCAATAACATCAATCAGAAATAAACCTTTTGTTTTAAGCCACTATGATTTGGGAGGGGGGTCATATATTATTACAGACTAATCAGCCAGTTGTAAATAAAATACCTATTGTCTGCTTCTTGCATTAGAGATTAGGCTTAGTTAGGACCAAAATCTTGTCTATCTTGCTGTAAGTTATGTAACAGATATTTATCAAAACACCGGCTCATAGTAGGTGCTCAATCAATATTTCTTGAATTAATGAAGGGGTAACTTCTCTTAACACAGTTAAAGTTTTGTTCTAGTAACAGCTTCCTTCCAACAATAATTTCCATATCAATCAAGATCGGGGCAGTGTTGCTGAAGTAATAAACACCAAAACCTCAGTGTCCTGAAACAGTAAAAGTGTATTCTTTTATTATAGATCCATTATGGGATGGCAGGGAGCTCTGCTCACTCCAGTCCCTCAGGAACCCAAGCTGACTGGAGACTCTGCCCCTGTCTTGAAAGTTGCTGGTTGCCATAGCAGAGGGATTAAAGAGGTCTCAAGGGTCTTGCATTGGTAAGCCTAGAAGTGACTCATATTACTTCTGCTCATAACGAATAGGCCAAAATTAGTTACATGACACACTTTGACCACAAGGAAGCCAGGAAGATCAGGCGGACAAAAGGAAATATTTGTTGAACATCATGAATGTCTAACAAAATATAGGTAAACAAAAAAGTAATGAAAATACCTGCGATAAATTAGGAGAAGGGGAGAATAAAACTGGGCTATGTGGTAGAAGCAGTTGAGAAACCTATTTAAAGTAGGTGGTCTAGGAGGCCTCTCTGAAGAGGTGACATTTGCATTAAGAGCTCAAAGGTCAGAAGGAGGGACAAGAATTAAAAGAACATTCCAGACTTGAAACAAGTCTAATGACCCTAGGGTGGAATGAGCTTGTTTTTTCCTGAAACTGGCAGGAGATGAGATCTGTGGAGACTAAAGAAGCAGTGGAAGAGGGAGGAGCAGGTCGGGAGATAGGAGAGATGCCAGGGTCAGATCACAGAGTAGCCTGAAGGCCATAACAAATAATCAGGATTTTCTCTCAAATGCAATAGGAACCCAACAGGAAATGTCTTAGGACAGAAGTGCACGTTTTGATTTGTGTTTTAAAAAGGCGACTCTGGCTACGTAGGAAATTACCTGGAAAAGGGTAAGAGTGAAAAATGGTGAGACGGGCTAGGGGACTCTAGCTGTACAAACAGAGATGCTAGGGCTGGGAAGAGGTGGGGGTGGGTAGCAGCGGGGAGGATAATTCAGTAGTGAAGATGGCAAGCAGTGAACAACGTAAGAGATATTCTGAAGGACTTACTGATGGATCGAATAAGAGGGAAAGGTAAGAGTTATTTGTGATACACATTGTCAAAGATAAAGCAAGACACTAAAGTGGTAAGGAAAGATGTTTATCAGTAAATAACTACTGCAATAGGGAAGAGAGTCCACTGTGAACAGAACTCAGCTTTGCTTGGACAGAAGTGACTGGGTGTTTCAAAGGGATAATGAGGGAATGGGATGAGTAAGGTCTTAGGGAAGTAAAACATTAGGGAGGAAAAAAAAGCTTAGTGTAAATACAATTAGACCTGCTGTGTCTGCTAGCTGGCAATTATGGAAGTTAAATTCTATCCTCCTACAGAGACTGGGAAACAGAGGCCTCTCCTTAAGTATTGACTGGAACAAATGGTGAAAAAAAAATTTTTAAGCAGCTTTAAGTTTTATCAAGCAGAAACTTTAAGAATAACAAGGGTCATATTAGGGATGTGGTCTTGAGCAATTAGAAACCATGTCCGTGTTTGTTCAAGTCTTTACAGATGAAGGTTGAGGCCTAGGAACCTGGCTAGAGTTTGGTCAAGGAGAGAATTGTCACCAGTTTTCTGATTTTAGTGATAAGGTGTCATTCATAGAGATAGGAAAGTCTAGGGGACAACTAGGTTTACAAATCTAGAGGAGACTAAATCCTATTTTGAACATGTTAAGTTTGAGACATTCAAATGGGTAAGAAATTAAATATAGGAATGGGTCACACAGAAGTCTGGGCTAGAGCTATAAATCAAGAACTGTCAGCATGAGCTAATTCAAAGATCACACACATGGGAGTTAAAGTGATGGAGACTCTAGGACATACCTAACAAATCCCTCCTTGAAATTTGATTCTAGAAGTGTATCATCATTAGGTATATGGTCATATTTCTAATGCTCACCAAGTATGAACAAAATAACAATCATGTTGCTGTTAAATATTTGGAAATTATTTTTATTTGGAATCTATCTCTATTTGCTATTTCTAAATGCTAGCCCCTCCCCAAATTACATTTATTGAACATTGTTGTTATTACATTTTATATGTGTGGAAAACTGAACAAAGAGGAGTTAAGTAACTTGCCTGAGGTGATACAAAGTTGTTAAGGGTTGGGTCCTATATTGAAAACTAAGCAATCTGGTTCCAGAGTCTGTGTTCTAAATCCTTAGATTATATGGCAACAAGCCTATAGTAAAGTAGTTTGGTTTATTTATTTAATAGACTTTAAATGTATCATAGTTCCAAGAAGCATTTTTATTGGATCTCACTATGCTCAGGTATTCACATCTGGATTATTAAGACTGGGGCACAATTCGCCTGGTGGCTATGCCTCAAGGTATTACAGCCAAATTCTAGGAAGAGTAGACTGGCTTCACTAGAAAGATTCTGAAGTTTCAAACTCTTTAAAACAAATGAACACAAAATTTTAAACATGCAATTGTACAGGACAGTCAGGTTTGCTCTGCTCTGTAGCATCACACCGAAGTCCTAGTACTGGGTACCATTTGCTGTCAGAGAAATGAAGTTTTCCATCCACAGAACATTATACATCGTATTGGCACACTAAATTCACAGTTGTCATAATACTAAAGAGTTCCTTGAGCGCAGGAATTAGTTCATCTTCCTTAACTTTATCCTAGTAGAGTTAAAAGGGATGCTTTATATAAGAGAAAGAAAGGCAAAGGAGAAAGCGGGGGAGAGGGAAAGAAAAGAAGGGAATTCAAACAGTAACACTGGACACTTTGAGGTGAGAATGATGCCCTCCAACTTTGTTTTTAAGTTTTTTCTATTTATGGCGTGCAGAAACGTGCTGATCCCATCTAACACACTCTAACTTTCCCTTCACTCACTTTCTGCCCTCGCGGTCCCTTCTCACTGGCCTCCCAGTCCCGCCCGCTGCTGCTTCCCCACCCTTTAGCCCGCCTGTCAAGCCACTGCGCACTGCGCCTGCGCAGAGGCTGCCCCTCCCATGAGCCCTCGGGGCGGGGTCCGGAGGGGAAGAGGAAGTTGGGGGAGGGTCCTAGCTGGGAGTGAACCGGAAGTTTAAACCCTCCTACTTCTTCTCGACCAGGCGGAACCTGTTCAGCTGGGCCCGGTGGCCGCAAGAGAACTTTCTCCCGCCCCAACGGTCTCAGCGGCCAACTGCCTCGCCCGCCTGGCAGCCTCCCCCGCCTTCTCCTCTCCGGCTCCGTGCGGCGGCCCTGTCTCCTTCTTGCCCGGCGATATCCTTTTGCTGCTGCCGCCGCCACCTCGTCTTCTGCCCGGCCAACCGGCCCGCCCCGCTGCAGTGATGTGCGACAAGGAGTTCATGTGGGCCCTGAAAAACGGAGACTTGGACGAGGTGAAAGACTATGTGGCCAAGGTAAGCGGAGACGAGTGGAATAGGGGAGAGCACAGAGGTGGGATGGAGATGAGGCTGAGGAAGCTGATGAGCTGGGCTGGCGGGGGGTGGGGGCGGTGGGGGGAGAGGCATCTGGAATGCAAGTGGCACCAAGGGGAGAGAGGGGAGTCAGGGATCGTCTGAACTGAGAGGAGGGTCCGGATACCTCGGTGGCGTTGTGTCAGGTCACTGCTGTGTTGGTATAGCTAGGCTCTTGCTTCTTGACTCCTTGGGGGAGGGAAGGAGAGGGGAGGTACCGGCTCTTTTGAGTCACTTCTGAGCACTGATTCTTTGAGTTAGGCCCTCTTCTACGCCAGAGTTACTTAAATCTTTTGGGATGAAATGATTCTCCATTTTGAACCTGCCCATTAGTGAATGAGGTGACCTGAGTGATTAGAATCAGAGGAACTTTTTTATTACCTGTGGGCTGCTAATGAATTTAATGTTCGTGGACCGTGAAAAAGAGTACCCAAAATAGTAATAGTTTAAAAGAAACTTAGTATCACTTCACTGCGGGAGTCTGAACTTTGGGTGTGGCCTTTTTCCTCTCCCCCACTTACAGCAAAAACATAACTTGCTTCAAGTGGTGGTAAGCTTGTCAGTTAGCATCTGGGAGTGTTTGAGTTATCTGAGTAGTTTTCAAACAAATGTTAACTTAAGGTACTTCATCTTTCTCCTCGATTCCATCTGAAATGCTTACACTTGTAATCAGTAGTAATGCAGTTTAGTGAGTATATTTGAGGATGAAATCATGAAGACAGCTGATCTCAAAACTAAACTCAAAATATAAAACTGAATCCACATGGTGGTGGATTGGTAACATTCCATGCTGGCCTGCCTTCGGACCCTGAAACTGCCTTTTGTAATTATGAGAGAACTTAATATGTGATTTTAATACAATAACCTAAAAAGGAATCTTCTAAAACAGAAGTATAACTTTATGACATAACCGTGGAGTGCATCTTGCTCACCAGAAAGTGTGAGAACCCAATCTAGATTTTAGGTCTCCAAAGTGTGTGGACACCACCCAGTATGGTGCTGTGTTTATGTCTCAGAGATCTGTGTTAGGAAGCAAATAAGCAGAAGCAGAATTTCTTAAAACTTGTAGGATTGTGCAAGACAAACTGATAGTTTTTACTCTGCTTAATTCCATTACATTTAGACTTTTTGCATGCGGATTATTTGCTTAGTTGTTATTTGCAGTGGATTTTTAGGACACTGTTCACTGCTTTCCTGCTGGTGACAGTCTGAAACCTGACTTACTGGATGTTTCGATGTAAGATTAAAGGGAAGAAATGACTTGCAACACTTCAATCCGTGGTACACGTCCCAGTGATTGGACACAGTAGTACTGGAAGTTAGTGGGCTTTTGTTTTTCTGTTATTGTGGAAACTTGAAATATGAAAAGTTGACAAATACTTGAGCTTACGAAATTTATGTAATGTCTTGCCGATACATTATTTTATATCATCCTTTCCAGTGTTGTGCAGTAAGTCCTTTTATGAGTCCCATAGGTACTTAAGAAAAAAATCCAAAATTACAGAGATAACAAAGGATGAAGCCAGAACTAAACTGCTGACTCTGAAACTTAGACTCTGACTACTCAGTGCAGTCTCTCACAATCTAACATGTAATTGTGAAAGCATACCAACATTTCTAGTAGGACATTCCCGGGTCCACATCCAGGCAGAGAAATTACACGTAAAGAGTTCTCAATCACGCAAAAACATTCATGTAGAAATATGTGCCAAAAACAATGAATTAATTTGTTTTCGCTTAGTTTTTAAGTTAGGACATTATGTTCTGTTTGATTTTGGTTTTTTATGCCACTACCGTAGTGCCAACTCTCATTAACAAAAACATGTGAATGAAAACAAGGATCGACATTCACAGAGACATGGTCTCTTCCAGGCCCCTATATCAAGTTAAAGGAAGTATTGAGAACTGGTTTATCCAAAAAGGTTTGACTGTAATGTAATCCTATGAACGGATCATTGAGCTCTTTCCTTTCTTAATTTTTATTGACTAACTTGAGCCTCTTAAAATATCTTTTTTCGATGAAAATTAACAACAAAAACAACCAAAAACTAGCATTCCGGTTTTTACTTACTGAGCTCTCTCATTATGTCTATTCATACTCTCAAGTCCTTAGAACAGTTTCTTCTGCTCAGCAGCCATCTTCCCTGCCTATTCCTTGACTCATCCACCAATTTTCGAACTATTTTTTGAGTTCATATAATGTGCATTTATCTAAGTAAGTGTGCACAAAGAAAGTGCATGAAGACACATTTGGACTTGTTTAGTTTTTCTTCTAAGGGGTGAGAGTCTTTAAAATATTCTAGCCTGTACTCCTGTGAAGATCATTCACATTGTTAACATAAAAGAATGGACCCATAGGTGAAGAATTTTGGTATTCTTTTTTAAAATTAATATTAACAAATTAATAATTGTACTTTTCTACCTGCTTCTGACTTCTATACAGAAATCTGAAGTATGGATAGGCATCAATGATCTGTTTGGGGTGAGTTTTTAAACTCCTAAAAATTAGTTCAAACCATTAAAAATCGTATGGTTCTAAATGGAGAAAGCAGCATATAAAGAATAATTTAAATTACTTTGTACTAAATGTTCACTTGTAACATTAAAACAGTATCTGAAATAGTTTGGCTTCTTGACTTTCCTTAAAGGCTATATTTAGTTAGTTCTAACTTTTTTATTGGGTACCTTTCAGATCCCAAGCACTTTGCTAGATCAGGTATGATCGTGAAGAAGTTAGACACAATGCTCGAGAAACTTAAGCATCTGTATTCAGCAGACCTACGTGAAAAAGCTTTCATACTTTTAAAGTAGTATGCAAATTATAAGTAATACCTCACAAAACTCAGTTTGTCCAATTGGAAAAGTGAAAGACAGTCAATAAGATATTCGTGAACAGTGATAGTAGAAATTCATAGCTTCATTTTCAAGCTGTATGCTTCCTCTGGATGACATTATTTTTGCCTTGGTCTACTATTTTTGCCTTGATGTTAATTTCTCCCACTGGAGTTAATTCAGCCCTCATCTGAGCTCCGGACTGCCTAATGGTTAGCTCTGTTCAGATAAATTCCAAACTGTACTCATATTTTCTTTTCTAAAACTATTTGTTTCTGTTGCCTCCAGTGCAACACAACCATTGGCCCAAACTATAAATTGGGGAATTTTCTACCTTCTTAGTCTCTCTCATTTACTTACTCTTCATTCTCATTGCTACTATAGATTAGTTATTGCTTCTCTCCCACCTGGACTATGTTTTTCTTGACCACAGTTTTCCCCTCCATCCTTGTCACCGTGCACATCTTAGCTGGAGGGACCTTAGCTGGAGGTATTCACTGTCGTACGAATCGGAGCATGTTAGTCTTTTCAACTAACCTCCCTCATTCCTCTTAGAATACTTTTGTGATTTTCCTTTATTTATTTTAAAAAATGGTCAACTCCTCCTTGATTTGACATACTTGGCCGTTATGATCTGGCCTGTGCCTGTCTTTCTAAACTCACCTCTCTGCCTGTGCACTCTGCTCCAGACCCTGCCGTGCTGTTTCTTCGACATCTTTCCATGTGCTCTGTCATCCTCCTTGGCCAAGTCTGCTCACCTCAATCCCTAACTCCCAACCTGGTGAGCTCCTGTTTTTCCTCTTAGTTTAAATATCTCCTCTTCCAGAAAAACATTTTGATTTCAGATGGAGTGCTGCTGCTTTTATGGGTTCAGTGTTTTGTTTATATTTATCAAATTGTCTGTTTTTAATTAGGATCTGAGCCTCTAGAGGGTAGATACTATATATATTTTCCATCTTGTATCCTCAGTATAGTTCCAAGGAATTTCACACATTGAAAGCATACGTTCCAAATAAGTTCTTTTTATTAGCTACAGTTACAATATACTTCATTAGTTATATATTGCATTTACCATTGGAAGGATGGCTTCTATTGCCAGGTACTATAAAGCACTCTGTAACATTTTTACCTAAGTTTTCACTTGCTTTTTACCACAGCATTTCAATATACATAATAGGATTCCCATTTCAAGGATGAGGAAACTGAAGCTTAGAGAAATTAAGTAGCTTAACAAGGTCACAAAGTTAAGTAGCACAACTGGGATTCAAACCCAGAGTGCTCTGAATCTGCAGCCCATATATTTTTCAACGTATCAGCCTGCCTTGAAATGGTTATCTGGTTTCTTAGCTCACAGTAAGCTAGAATCAGCACATTGAGAAAATGAGAAGGGAGCTTGTAAGAGACAGGCACAAGTTCTAAGAATGAAGAATAGAAAAAATGGATACAATTTTTTAAAATAATGTAACAGTTTGAAAATAATTAGCATTGAGACAACAACTCTATAAACTAAATCTCATCAAAGGCTATCTTGATTCAAAATGTGTCCATAAAGAGACTATTTGATAGCTTATGGAAACTTTTTTGTATTTGTAGTACCACATAATCTTATGCTACAATTAATGTTTGTAATTGTGATCCTATGCAGCACAGAAAAAGTCAAATTGTGTCCATTTGCCATAGGAAGAAACAAAAATATTGTGATTTCTATTCAGAATGGTTTAAATTAAATCAGTAGCACTTTTTTTTCATACAGTATGCTCTCAAAATTTTATATATTTGAATTCTGTGATGCTGTGTACAGGTATAACATCACTTATCGCATCAACCCATAAGCATAAACTAATTTTAGAGATTTTAGAGATGAAGAGACCAAAGCAAAGGTTAAATAACTTGCCCAAGGTCATGAGGCCCTTGAGTAGTGAGTAGTGAGGTTGAGATTTTAACCCGGTCTCTGTCTTCAAAGCTCTTGTTATTATACCTCATACCTTTCACCTTTATTACTCAGTAATGCTGTGTAACTCAGGGGATACTATATTATTGAGTATATAAGTGAAAAATAATCACATCTGGGTGGAATTTATCCATTGAGACTACTTAGAGGTGAGCTTTGCAGTCGATTTTGAGGGTCCAGCTCTCTTAGAGATGAGGGTTTCTGAGTCGAATTGTTAAGCAGTCCCATATAATCTCCAGTTGGTCTGATATACATACTCTCTTTTTTACTTGTGCTTCTATTTCACTTGCTGTGAAATACTATACATCAGGTGTCTAACTTCCCCTTTCTCTGCGGTTTCCTTTCCCTCTCCAGCCTCCATTCAAAATACGCCTGCCTTTGGCACTCTGGTAGGTTTGAGAAGCCACCGTGGTGCACCCAGTGAGAGGATAGGATCTCTTGAACCCGAGAAAAGTTATCAACTTTAATTTTTTAGAAATTGTAAGACTTAATTGGGATCCCTTTTCCCTTCCTAATAAAAAAGGTTAATTTAAAAGGAGTCCTGATTCAGTCTCTCTTGCAATTATTTTATGTGGTTTTCTCTTTTTTTCTTTTTTAAAATTACTAGTTTCTTATCACAAAAACTTTTCACTGTGTTATGCCTTTCTACAGCAGGGCTGGTGACCCAGTCAGCAAGCAGGTATACCAGCTTGTATAAGATACATGTGTCCTCAATAGATACAGAAAGTTTAGATACTTTTCTATTAGTCTTTTATTTCTTTGAATAGAATATAAAGGAAGATGTGCATACTATATGTAGTGTTTTGCTTTGAGATTTGTAAACTATCTTTACACTAGTGCAGACAAGAGTGTAATAAAACTTATTTCTATTATACAATAATATGTGCTTATTTTTTAGAAGATAAAGCTGCATTAAATAAAATGAAGTAAAACAAAGTATCCCATTGTCTATTCTCCCTACCCAGGTAGTAGATATCTTTTTTTAAAATATAAAACTTATTACATATTTTTAAGATAGAAGTATAAAAAAGATAAAAATTGGCCCATAATTCTACCATCTAGATAATTTCTATTAACTTTAAAAAGTGAAATTAAATTATTTCAGGTATAAGTTAGAAAAGGCAACTGACTCCCTTCCCCCATCCTTGTGAACAGAGTGAGCCATTCTTAACAGATTCTCGTAATTAATTACAGGAAAACATTGCAAATTCACTTACTCATCTATTTCCCCACTTAAACAATTCTGTGCACTCTGCTGCACTGTGCTTTTTTAAAGTCCTTGATAATTCATCTTAGGTTCCACATTGAAATTTATTCATACACCTTGCCCCTTTTTAAAATGATACATAGTATTCCATTTTTGAAGTATACCATAATTTAATGCTCTGCGGTAAACATTTTTTTTATTTTCGTAATTAATGACTTAGTGATTACCTTTATATATATTCCTTGACAACTCTGAGACTGTATTACCTTCCTGATGAGTTTTATCAGCTTAGGCTCATATCGGCAGTGGGTGAGACTGATCGTTCATTCCCTCATGACATCTGAAGCACTGGGCATCATCAGAATTGTTAATTTTTGCCATTTTAATAGGTGGAAAATAATGTGTTGTTTCTATTTGCATTTCTTGAATAAGGAGATTATCTTATTAAAACTTTATTAGCATTTGTATTCTTTTCCCCAGATGTCTTTTTTTTATAATTTGTTCATTATTCTGTTAGGCAGTTGGTTGTTTCTTATTGATTTGTATGGATTCTGTACAAATGAAGAGAATTAATTTTTGTCATGTATTTTGCAAATATGTTTCCTAGTTTATCACTTGTCTTCATCTATTTTGTTGTTTTTGTTCTACAGCAACTTTACCCTCAATGTGGTTAAATATGTCACTTTTCCCCCTTTTGTGAGTTGGGTTTTTGTGTCCCATTTACAGAGACCTATTTCTTCTAAGATTAAAAATAAATTTGCTCTTCTAGAACTACTAGGGTTTTGTTTTGTTTTGTTTTTGCATTTTAAGCATTTAATTCTGTTGTTTATTTTGAAGTAAGGCATGAGATAGAAATATAGTTTGTGTATTTTTTTATCAGTTCCCACACCAGGTATTAAATAATTCCTCTTCACCTACTAATCTGAATTTTATCTTTATCATAAACAGAATTCCAATATGTATTTGGGTTTCTTACTCTTTTTCTATCCATACTAAATTGTTTTAATGATCATAGCTTCATAATATGTTTTAGTTTGGAATAGAGCCACTTTCCCTCTGATATTCCCTTTAGACTTTTTGGAGGTGGTTCCTTTAAAGTTTTTTACTTTTTCTGTTGTCTCAGAAAAAAAAAATGAGGATTCTTTGGACCTACCTCACATTTAACCCATATGTCTTCAGAAGCATTAAACTTTTTTTCTGGAATACTGGCATCATGCAGTCTGAAGAACATAATGCATTAGGTTTTAAATCTTTTGAAATATCTTAGGATAGGAAGATATGGTGCAGTATGGGAATATTCTATATCAAAGTATTTGAAACAACGAGATGTGTTTATGTAATCAAATCATAGCAGAATTAATCATTAAGAGTTGTTTTATAGTATTACATTAAAGACCACCTTGTAACAAGAAATATTACTGCAAGTAATTTTTTTGCGACTATCTTTACTACAGTTAACCCCTGAATAATGTGAGGTTTATGGTCATCGACCTCCATGCAATCAAAAATCCATGTATAACTTTTCATTCGTCCAAATTTAACTACTGTCATTTCTTGGTATCTGCAGGATTTGGTTCCAAGACCGCCCTCCTCCACAGATACCAAAATCTGTGGATGCTCAAATCCATTATATAAAGTGGCAAAAGTCAATGTGTACAGTTAGCCCTCCACATCAGCAGATTCCCAGCTTTGGAGCAAAAATACTGTTTCTGAGCCACAGTTGGTTGAATTCCCAGATGTGAAACCCAGGGAGATGTAGGGTTGACTGTATATTTATTGAAAAAATTTGCTTAAGAGTGGACCTGCATAGTTCAAACCTGTGTTGTTCAAGGGTCAACTGTATGTAGATAGTTCCAATGCTTAGAAACTTGATTTTTTTAAGTCAAACATAACATTACAAAGGTGGAGAGAAACTGATTCCTAAAATCAGTGAGAGAAGAAATCAAAACATAAGCTGAACCCCAAAACTGAATGGGTAAAAGGTCATGTTACCTTAAAGTTCCAGAGGCCCATACAGTAGCATGTATAAATGCAACCTTAGCCTTCAAGAAAAGTTTATGTTTGGTCTACATTTCTCTCATTTAAGTCAAAGACATGTGTGATATATTTTGGAAAGATTTCTATTTGCTTATATAAAATAACGTTTTAATACTTGGGTCAAAACTTGGCCATTGGAAAATTAAATATCCACCCACCCCCCGCAAAAGTTGCAGATAATAAACTTTTTTCGTGTAATATAATTGAAGCTACAACATTGTCCTTTGGGAATTTGAGAGTACATTATTGGTGAAACCACAGCACAGTGTTTAAATATTGGCTTTGGAATGAAACCCCGCAGTTCTGGCCCTCTTACTAACTGGATTACTCTAGGTGAGATAGTTAACAGCTCAGAGCTTGATTTTCCTCATTTGGGAAAAGTAAGAGTAATTATAATACCTACTTTATATGTGTAAACTGTGTACCATTTTCCCTGGTGGCTTGTGGTGAATGCTAATGTTAGCCATTGTTACTGATAATAAGCATAAATTTAGAGGCAAAACTGCCTAATGACCATCCAGCTCACTTATATTGTAGATGAAGAGAAATTAGATATTAAAGGCTTGACCAGGATCATAGTGCTAATTAGGATTAGGACTTAAATTCAGTTTTTCCACTACACTATGGTGTTTTCTAATGAAATATTTTATGCTGGCTATTACCTCTGTTGGAATATTCTTTTTTGCCTCATCCACTTTGTAAATTTTTGCTGATATTTAAAGCTTTCATTCCACATAGCATTCCCTGACTGTGCACTTAATCCCTCATTTATGCCAACATAGTATCTGATGTAGAACTTTCCTATTGTGTTTATTCTCTAGTGTAGAGCTGCTTGAGAGCTGTGGGCTGGCAAGTCACTGGACTTGAATTTGAAACCGGAGGCTTAATAAACTCAAATATGTGGGCTAAGTCTTTTTTACCACTTAGATATATGAATAGTAACTCTAAAACTTGAGAACTGAGACTCCCCCCACACACACACCAAATATTTCTGCAGGTCTTGATTAAAGATACAGTGCTTGTAGTGGGGCATTTGTCTTTTGTAGGGGTGGGGTTTCCCAGCATTCCCTTCTGGTGTTTGAGGAGTTCCTGGTGTGAATCTTGGTGAAATCATGGTTCCCACCACCACAAAAGCCAGAAAGGACAAATAAACTGCTTTCTCCTACCCATACTTAGGAAATGGGCCCTTAACCCAAGCATGGCTAAGTGGATGCTTTTGTCTGGAGCTGATAGACTCAGGCACAGTAAAAGGTGTAGAGGCAGCAATAAAACGTTTCTATAAACTGAAGTAGTGTTGTGCCCATTGTAACATCTCTTCTGTACCCAGGTGGTTCTTGTGACAGCTTTTGATTTTATTTATTTTCACACCTCGTTGATTCCTGAGTTTTTACTCCGCTTGGTTCTTCAGCCTTCTCTGCAAATCTCAGAGCTGCTTTTAACATCTTTTTAATGCATTACATTTCTGTTCATCAGTATGAATTGGTTTCTGTTCTTGCAATTGAGAACCCCATATTAATTTTTACCTGCCTGTCTCCCCTGTCATGCTGTGAACTTTTAGAACGTAGAAATTATCTTTGTATTTCCAGTATTTATCACATTGTCTCTTAGCTGCCATATAATTTAATTAAATTTGAGTTTAATCGGTATTTCTAGGAATTAACACCTTTGTTGTTTTAAGAGTTTTACCATATACCTTTTTGTTACAGATGTTCTTAGTAAAAATGATGTTCCTTCATTTTCTCTCTTGGAAAGAGCTGTAAGTTTTCAAACTTTTCCACCCTGCTACAGTAGTTTTGGAATGCTGTTTTGACAATAGTTGTATAAATATTAATGCCGGCTTCCACTTGTAATCTCATGACCATGGTTTTAGAATTTCACTTAAGAATTTCTTAAACCACACAGTCTCAGTAGAAGTAAAGATAGTTTTTAATGCTGTCCCTGTGTGAAGAATAAGTCACCAGTGCTTTTTCATTATTATTAATGAACAAATATTAAAACTTTTACTTAATGCCGCATTACTTACAATATAAAAAAGCATGCAGACCATCAAACCAATAAAATTGAAAGCTTTCTAGCTACAAAGTAAGTCTGTGGAAAATACCCTTATTATGTGTTCTTTTAAAGCCCTTATTGAGGAGTAGACTTTCACTTTAGATTCCAGTAGACCTGGGTCTGACTCTGAACCCTACCATTTATTAACCTTGTCAGGTTATTTCATTTAAACCTTGGCTTTCTCGTCTGCAAATAGGAATTATAAAAGTACCCAATTCATATATTTTTATCTAATTTTCAGAAAAGATAGTAAATATAAAATCCAGTGCCTACCACACTGGAACTATATGTATTCACTGTGTTGTGTTGTTTTTATGTAGGTCCTTTCCTAAGAAATGAGTAGTTGTGATTAGAGACTATGGCTTTGTAAACCATATCTACTGTCGTGCAAAAGCAGTCATCGATGCTACATAAAGAAATGATCATGTCTATGTTCCAGTAAAAATGTACAGAAACAGGCTGCAGGCTGAATTCAGCCAGTGGGTGTTTGCTCACGTTGTTCACATAACATTGAAGTTGCAAAAACTGGATCGTCACTTAAACTAGATTTAATTTTGTTTCCCCGAGAGTTTTTGTGACCTAAAATAATTTAAATATATGATCAAATATAAAACTTATTTTAGGGATCAGCATTTCCAAAAATATGATTCAGAAATCTTGATGGTTGAAAGAGAGTGAAGTTTAAGGAAAAGCAAGGCATGGAAAGCCATGTGTAGATGGAGGGAGAGAGAGGTTGAATGAAATTCTCTAAAAGAGAAAGCATAGAATCTCTGCAGTAAATTTCAGCCTTACACAAGAAGAGGCCTAGAATATACTGAAAACTAGGAATTGTTACTTGTAATTATGCAAACAGAAACTAATTTAGATCCTCAAACTGAAAGGAACTTCTGTAAAATCTTATCAGCTGTCAAAGGTCCTTCACTAACAATGTTCCAGAATTTTTCTCTCCCTAGTGCCAGTCCTATGACCTGGCTTGATTTTCAATTCCAGAAGTGAAAGAGAAGGCAGTTAGCACAGTTTTCACTGGTTCATTCATAATTCATTCAGCAAATATCAATTGAGCACCTGCAGTGCCTGCCACTGTATTCAATAGCCATGGAAATACAATAATGAATAATTCTTCTGAGAATGAGTCTTCTTTGGTAGGTTCAGTTAAAAGGATATATATAGGAAAGATAAATAAGATGGTTGTATGGGTTCTGAATAAAGTATTTCTCTATTTAATGCATGACATATGAATACAACTTAGAAAGCAGCTGTACAAATGTGTTGAGAAAACATATAGCTATGTAAAAAGAACAGACTGTCTTAAGATCCAAGAAAAAGTCATATTTGATTGCAGTATAGGAGAGAATCAACAACAAACCAAATATCAAAATCAAAATGGAAGATAATGGGAACAGAATGCTTTCTCTTTGAGTACCTACTCCTTGCCAGGCATGGTCCTCATGATAAATTAATATACATATAGATATGCAAATCATGTAATCCTCACAACTACCCAGGTATGCTTTCTCTCTATTCTGTAGTTAGGGAAATGGAAATTGAAACTTGCCTGACATCCTACAGCTGATAAGTGAAAATTCAGGATTTGATCTGACTCGTTCCAAAAGAATATTTTTTCCCTTATTCGCATTGATATGTTTTAGAACTACCAGTAAAATACATAGATGAAAAAAATTTGAAGATTAAGTGTTAAGTAGATAAAAGACTTGTGATTGAACCAGCAAAAAATAGGGAAGGACATAGTTTTTCCAAACCAAGAAGATCCAAGATTGGAAATAGAGAGTCTCCATACTTCTATTCAAAACTGGTCAACAAATGAGGAGGAAGACACATCCTTGTTAAAATGAGTATACAGATTTTTTTTTTTTTTACTCTGTAAACCTTTGGCAAAATAACATAAGTTTCAAGGAGTAAAATCAGTTTGCCTTTAGATTATTTTCTCTGATAGACAGTACTGAAAAACAGTGAAACAGACAGTTTTGTTAAGAATAGAAGATGTGAAAAAATATATTCAGGTTGTCATTCATGTATGATGGCAACAGAAAAACAATCTTAAAACATGATCCCTCTTCCCACCCAAAAGATCGCTGCAGAAATCACATGTGAAACTTCAGATTGAACTTTTTCTTTCTCTCTCTCTGCGTTTGTCCCCTCCTTTCCTTCCTTTCTCCCTCTCCCTTTCTGTCATGGGTTTATTTACAGAGATAGCCTTTAGGAATGTAAACCATTGGATCGGGACATGAGATATTTCCCAGGCTGCATAAGACTTTAGGAATAAATTCCAACTGTGGAACCATGAATTAGTTTCTTGAAAATGAAGCTGCTTTTTGATCATATTAATCCTTTGTCCAAAGTGAGATACTACTATAATGTTTTGAATAGATTGTCAATTTTGGTAGTCTTTCTTCATATTAAATACATGCATTTTGTTAAATTGAAATTTTAATTTATACCACCAGTAAAATTTTTAAAAAATACTATTTTCGGTTAGAAAACCGAAATCTAAGTATGACTAAAGAAAAATAAAATACACATTTAGTAAGTAAATCAGCTATATAAAACTAAATCACTGACATATGTAGAGGTATAGATGGGAGAAATACCATAAGATTTGGGGCCTTAACCATCACGACTTCCATTTAAGATCTTTTTTTGTTAGTAAGAAAAATAGATGCTAAACACTTTTATTAAAAATACTTATAAGAGTTACGTATTACTTTTGCACTTAAATTTTTTTCTACTTCACATTTCTTTAATGTGATCCTGTTAAGTGGACTCATGAAAATGGATGTATAACTTGAATATATATTTTAGAACCTTGAATAGTCCTAGGTTAAAAATTCCAGAGACAGAAATACATAGTTGTTTGTATAACTATGTTAAAAACACGAGACTCATTTATTTTGTAGTTTTTATTCTTAAGGTATATTTTGCTGCTTTTTTACTGTAAATAATATTTTTTTTCTGGAGTCTGTGATCACTACCATTCAAGTGTGTCTTGTAATTTTGTCAGTGAAAATAACCCTCAATGAGAACATGTCTGCGTGATTGATCTGTTAGATTTTAAAAGGGGATCACTTTGATCAGGACCAACCTAGTATGGATTTTAACTATTAATAGGAAACTGTTCTTAAAAACACATTTAAAGTATTTTATGAGCAGGCATTTATTAAATATGTGCTCATTAAATAAGTGGTTATTTGTTATGGGTATTATTGTTCATTACTTTGAAATAAATTCATATTTGTATTATTGAAAGTTTGATTCATTCGGTGCGACAGACCTTTCATGTTATTTTTGCAGAAAACATGTAGAGTAAGAACAGATGCCTTTCAGTTGTGTCTTTGTTTTTTTTCCCTGTATTGTAAGGTTCCAGATAAAGTATTAAAGTGTTGTCACCTTTAGTTTGCTTTGCCCCTCAGTGGTAGGTTACACGTTAGAATCTGTTGTTTTGTTGTAATTTAGAATTCTGGTACTGTTTACCCACTCATGTCACCAGTGCAATATAAAGAATGCTAATATATGATTCTTTTGGCAAAGTTATATCCCAAAGTAAGGGCTTTAATCTTGAGGGTCAGGGTGGCGAGCAGGACAGAGAGAGGGTCGCAGGAAAGGAGGGACCATAGCATTCATCTGATTCTCAAAATGATCTGTCTTTTAAAAAATATTAAACACTGCAGTCTTAAGGAATTCTGAATCCTAACTGGGGAAAGGTAATCCTTAGCTGTAACTGAAATATTTGGGACATTGACTCAATTCTATAGAATTTGTTAAATTTAATAGTTTGGCTGCATTTTATCAGTCAGGTGTTCAGTATTAATTTACATGCTGTGCTACAAAATAGTCACACATATGCTAATTTAGTCTACTGTTTGTTAAGTAGCTTTTGAGGACACCGGTTTCTTGTGACAGTACAGTATGTACTTATGCCTTAGAACTCAGTTGCAGCAAAGTATACATGTCTTAGAGATCAAAGGAAGAGAATTATGTTTCTTTTTGCATAAATGGAAAAAGCCTCAGAAACATTCTCTGCAGGAATCAGGTGACCATTTCATTTAGAAACAGTATAAAGAATGCTGTCCCATCTGAACATTTATTATTCAGATGAACCAATACTAGTAATAGTCCTGTACGAAGTACTACGAGATCTGGTAAATATCCCCACCAAATCACACTTTTGAGATGCATATAAAAGATTTTGCCATTAAAGGCAGGAAATCTGAAACTATTAAAATTAGACCTCATATTTGTAAATATGTTTTTCTTCCATATTAAAACTATTTAGGAGAATAGTTTTGGAAAAAACTGGAGATTGAAAAACAAGAAAAATCTGATAAAAGGAAGAGTGAGACATCTAAAAAATAGAAATATTAAGTAAACCAGACTCTTCCTGACCTACTCTATATCTGGATTACAGATATTAGAGATGTCATACTTCATATCGCAGGGCCTGTACCTAACCTGTTTCCTCTTGTTTGCCTTAAACTTCCAGAAGCTATATATTTGCAATGAAGCAGAATAGTAGCCCACTGGAAGAAAATTTACTCTCTGGACCATATACGTGATTAGAATAATAATATCTTTAGACTATTGATAAAGCAAACCAGAGACCTCCTAACACTTGCACCATTTTATACAATAAACGTAACAATAATAATGATATCCTAATGGCCACCGTTTAATACTAGGTGATTGTCCAGTGCTTTGTCTCCATTTTCTCATTTCATTGCCATAAAAATTTGATTTAAAAAAAGGCGTCATGAAAGATTGTTTTCACAGATTAAATTGGACTTGAAGAAATTCAAGTAACTTGTTCAGGGTAGCAAGCTCGCAAGTGGCAGGGCCAGGATTTTTCTCCAGATTTGATAAAATCTAGAAACCACTCATCCCATCATGTGAACATGGTACTTTTTAAAAGATTGAGAAGGTAGAAGGGGAATGAAGTTTGCATCTTTGTTTGTGTGGTTCAGCACAAGGCTGGTGTCAAGAGAGACACTTTCAGAACCACGGTGACCATAGTCCAGCTCATGCTGTGCGGGTTTACCGCCATTACTTACTTGACCTGGTGACCTTTGTCTTTTTTGTTCACATCTGTGTTTTTACCGCTTAGACTAAAGCCTAGCTCGTAGCGGGAGCTCGTATTTGTTGAGTGAATGACCAAATAAATGACTAATGATTAAAAAATTCTTTAAAGCTTCAAGGTCTTACAGAAGATCTACAGTTGTGCATACCAGGGTAAGAGGAGTCATATAGAAAGGGCTTACAGTTCTTCTCTATCCAGAAAGCAAAATCAAGATCAGAGGAAGCAATAATATCAGTTCCATGTGAAAGTCATGGGCAAACTTTGGAGTCTAAATGGCAGGAAAAGAAGATTGTCCGAAGTTTAAACAGGAAAAGGGTGCCAGCAGAGGCAGAATGCGGGTGAACCAGTTCACCTCCATCTTGGCATTAGCAAACTGGCGGAAAAGAGATCCAAATGTGGAGGAGGAAAAAGGTAACATCACCATAGGATCTGACTGTTGTTAGGGGTCCTCTGTGTCCCTAGATGCTGTTAACTTTGAACAGTGTCAGGTTTGGGCATAATTATCCTAAAAGAATTAGTAATGGAGTATATATGTATGTGTACATATATATGTACTACATTATAAATACTGGGTTTTTTCCCTCACGCATTGAGAACTCTGTTAAACGAACTCTTAATACTGATTTTTACAAAACTAGAAAACTGATCTTTGAATTTGAATTCAGACATTACGAGGTTAATTTTCTTACAAAACAAGATGGATAAGTTGATGTTTCTAGATAGATTTTTAATAGATTTTTAGATTTGTAAGAATTGTATTACTTTTCAGCTAATATGAAAAGTTATCAGAATTAGTATTCTTAAATTGTATATTGTTGCTACTAGGTAAAATTATAAATGTTTTCAGAGCCTAATGTGGAGTAAAAGAACTGTGGCAGATTATTAAAAGCCTATAATTTTATATTAATTTGTCTCACAGAAACTCATTTGTTTTTTCATCAGTCATGGTTCTGTCCATAAGTAATAGTCTTACCTTTAATATAATGATATTTTGACCTTTATTTTCAAAATAGTGTGTAATTCTAGTATCTAGTACCTATATGTTCCATCAGTAATTCAGGACATTTAGTATTGGTTTGGTTGTGCGTGTGCTTATTCTGTGTTTGTATTGTTATTTTTGTTGTTTATTCCTTTGGTTTTCTTGTGTTCTGCTTGTGCTAAAAGTTTTTAGTATTAATTTTTAGTTTTATTGCACTGGGATTAGAGAATGGACTATAAGGTTTTAGACTTTGGAATATGTTGATGTTTTCTTTGGTCTGTCATAATCAAGTTATGTTTATATTCAGTGGAAGTAGAAGGTAGTTTGGATAAAGGCCAAAGTTTGATCTATATTAATGTAATTTCATTAATTAATCATTATGTCTGCTATATCCTCACCTGCCAAAGACAGATAATTATGGCAATCTCTCCCTACAGTGCTGTGTTTGTCAGGATTTCTTTTGCTATTTTCACATAAAAATTTATGGCTTCAATATGTGTAAAATGTAAAACTAATGTCATATATTAATATTGTATTTGTTTTTAGATATATGTGCCCAATATATTTTTGCCCATTCTTTTATCTTTTTCACATATTCTTTTATCACTTTGTTTTTAGATGTGTCTTTGAATAGCAGTTTCTAGTTAGACTTTTGTTGCTTTTTGTTGCTGTTTATCAAAATCCAAGATTGATTCTCTCTTTTTTAAATATGATAGTTAAATCTGTTTATTGTCAAAACTGATCAGTTAAAATTTTCTGCCTTTTAGACTCCGAATTTACTTTGTTTAAACTTAACTTTCATTTTGCCTTTTTTTTTAGCTGTAGGAATTTATTTTCTTGGCTTCTTTGTTTTTTCCACAACTTAAGAAGTAATCATCTTTTTTAGGCCTACAAGAACTTAAATTTCATCAAAAAAAATGTTTTGAGTTTAAAATTTGCTAAGTTTACAAATAAGTAGTTGCCTTTTGGTTTTGGTTTTTCAAAACAAAAATAATGCTCATAAAATAATGCATGCTCATTTAAAATATATAATATTGAAATTCAGAAAGTGAGAGTATCCTCATAATTCTGTTCTCTAAAGATGACTTAATACATGTGTATATAACATATACTGTATAGTCTCTGAAATTTTATGATTATATGTAAGCATATGCTGATTCTAAGTTTTGAAGTAAATCATGCCTGCTTTATTCACTCAACATGATCTCCTCCCCATGTCAACGATATAAAACTTGAGTGAGTTACCATCTCTGTGCCTCTGTTTCCTTGTACAAGAATGGCAATAATAATCGCCTCCTGAAAGCTTTTGTGATAATGAAGTGAATTACTGTCCGGAAAACTTGTAACAGTGCCTGGCATATGGTAAGCATTCAAGGAGTATAAGTTATTTTCATTTTAAATAACTCCGGTTAATATTTCACAGAGGATTGCTATTATTTATTTAAAAGCCTCCAACATATGACAGCATTTAGTTGTGAACATGTCACTTAATAAGACCCTGTCTGACAGAATCTAGAAGGGTTTTTTATGTGCTCATCTACTTTGTTTTATATAAATGTGTAATTGTATATGGCTTGTTACATTGTGTATCTTTTCTCTCAAGACTCATTTTCAACTAATTTTTAACCATATTTGCTTAAGTAAAGGCTTGCTTTTCTTTCTTCATTAATTCTTTTTTGCCCAAACTCCCCATTCTTATGTCCTAAATTTCAATTCATCTCTTGTTTCACTAGAGTAAAAGTTCTCAAAGTACTGTAAGATCTCCGAGGGCCCTGAGACCTCAGGAGGTCAGCGAACTTCATGCTCTGCGACATCAAAATCTGTGATATCAAATACTTATACTTTGAGTGAATCTCTCACCCTCGTATGCTTTCCAGACTATGTTCATAATACATTAAAACTTTATTGGCTCATTTCACTGTGATGACGCTTTTACTGATGGTACAAAAGCAAAAATGAGTAAAACGGTGTGAATCAAAGCAGTTACACCAGGTCACTGCTAGTGACCGTGAACTTAACTCCCACTCGTGCGCAGTTAAAAGTATGCCAGATGCCTTTCAGAATGCCCTTGAAGGAGCACTGAAAGTTCACTTTTATTCAGTTCTGATTACATAGTACAGTTCATGGCGTTGCAACCTGACATAGCTGCACTTTTTTTTTTTTTTTTAATGAAAACCTTTTTATTTGGGAAAACTGATCAGCTATAGATTCAGTTAGTCAGACTTGGCTCTTTGACTGACATTTTCTTAAAAATGAATTTAGTGAGCTGTCAGTTCTTGGAAAACAACTCATACTTTTTATGCCAATAGTGAAATCGTAGCTTTCTAAAGAAAATTCAAATTTTATTTATATCTATATATCTGCCACTTTGGACCTGACAGTGTCCTAGTACTTAAAAAGCTTTTGTGATGAGATTGGAAGTGATATCAGTGAATGTGATCATTCTGATATTGTATAATTCCATAAACAATATCAACATTTGGAAGAGCTGCATAAACCAATATTTTGTAAGTGACAAATGCATGACATTACAAAACCATGCATGGATAAAAGATCCATTCAAAGTGCAAGTAGGCAGATAGATTTTAGTGTAATGGAGTATAAAGTTCATCAGTAGTTTCAGATTCCACACTATAAATAACCTATAACAAATTATTGCTTATTAAATTTTGGGGTAGTATCAAAGAAGAATATCTATAATTAACAGAAAAGGCTGGTAAAATGTTTAATTTGTTCAGCTACACATCTGTGGGAGGCCAAATTTTCTTCCTATAGTTCAGCCAAAACATTGTATCAGAACAAGTTGAACATGGAAGCAGATCAATCTAGCTGTCTTTTCTAGAACATTAAAAAGATTTACAAAAATAATTAATACTACCCTTCTCACACTTTGAGAGGGAATATGCTTATTTTTTATTTTTAAAAATCTCAGGTAACATATAATTTTGTTTGTTCTTTCTAAATGAATTATTATTTAAAGGTTTCTACTTTAATTCCTAATTTGATAACTACCCTTAGATATAACCCATATAAACACAGGGTAGCGTGGGTGGTGTATTTTCTAATTTGCTAATACCCAAGACTGGCTTCACACAGGAATATTGATTTGCTTCTTGTGGAATGAAGGAGTCATAATTGATTCTCTCCAAATTACAGACCAGATTCTCCACATTCTGTTTGCCTCCAACATATTCAAGAGACACCTCACAGGTTCTTCAGTCAGTGTTAGTGTCAGCAACTCTGCTCAGAGGATTATGCCTGATCCCCAAGCCCTCTCCGATATTGTTACTATTAAGGTAGTTTCTCTCTGGAATTCAGTGTTGTAGAGCAGTCAAAAATAAGGGAACCAGGCTTATTTAATTTTCTATTAGCTTTAAACTGTTCTTTACCCTTCCTTCCTCCTTCTACCCCCCACCCCCCTTCATGTAAAACAGAAATTACAAAGCTGTATTAATGGGGGGAGGGGAGGGTAGAGCCCTGAATTTCAGCTGCAATACACTGAGCTTTTATGATATGCACGGTCAGGTCTTTGTTGAGCTCAAAAAGTTTACTTTTATAACTATTTCTGTTCCCTTTTTCTGGTGATGCCTTATTTATAGGTTTGAACTTCTCACTCGTAATGATCATCTTTTATGAAGTTATTTTTATTTCTAGTTATCTCGCTATTCTGCAAGAATTTCTTAAGTTTATTCTCAGTTCTTTAACTGAGTTTTCTTCATTTCGGTGGTGTTAACCAACTCTACTAACTTTGGTGCACATTTTAATTTTGCAGCCGCAGTTTTAGCTTCCTCCATATATGTCCTTTCCCAGCCACCTCCCTTCTGCAGTCAGCCTGCATCTCCATTTGTTCACTTTGTGTACTTATTTGCCTGTTCTCTTCTTACCATAACTTCCTTTCAGAAACCATGTCTTTTGGATTGCATTGTCATCGTGCTGTAAATGCTTTCTAAAGTTAAGTTTCTTGAGTTTTCAATTAGACATTCCTTTTATTTTGCTATGTGGTTAGTTTTTTATGCCCCCATATTGTTTTCCTTCAGCTTTTTGGGGTTGTCTTTTTCTGTTTGTTTTCACAAACGTTTGGACAGGCATATCAGGGTACATTTCCCTGAGAACATGTTATTTACACTGGGGGTCAGTTTGCTCTCCTCTTCAGTCTGTGGTCGCAATTTAGGTAAAGTCAGAACTTCCAGTCATTTAGCATTAACATTAGGGTTTAATGTATAGCTCTCAAGTTTTATCTTATTTAATATCTTCATTGCATAGTTAAAAATATGGAATTTTCTATTTAATAACTTCCAAACAAAATTAGTGGTACACTCACCTAATCTTCTTGAGAATAATGTTGCCAGGTCCCACCTTTAGTGAATGTCACCATTTTATGGTCCCTGAATTGAGCGTAACCTAATTCTGTACTTCACATTGCAGCACCTCGACCCAGCCATGTATTAGTTTCTGTGTTAAAGGCAGGCAGAGGCAGTGACTATTAATATTTGTATAAACCACATAACTTATAAGTACACTTCCGTACTCACCAAGGCAAAGTGTTAAGATTATTTTTTCTAGTTTCTGACCAATTTTAGAAATGTTAAACTACAGGAAATGTGTGCTTCAGAATCAGTAAAATGTGATATTCTGTTCTATAAAGTAAGAACTTTAATGTTACAGGGTATTTAGTATTGAAGTGCATGCCCAGAATTAGAAAATATAAGTAAAGTATGGCACAGCTACTTGACAGAATATTATGTAGCTTTCAAGAGTTATAACAAGCTATCTCATGTGTTAAATAATAGTGTGATTATAAATTTAAAAAAATTTTAAACACTTCCATAGAAAAAAACAAGTACAGAAAGGTAGTAAAAATGGTTGTATTTTGGATAGCAGGACTCACTAGAAGAAACATCTCTTATTTTTCAAATTTTACTTAATGAACTCTGGTAATTTTTTAAATGTGTATTTAGTGGCGGTGATGTTTGTAACACTTATGAAGGGATGACTGAGGAATAAGTTCTGCAATACTAATTTTCTTTCTTTTTTTTTTTTTTTGCAATTCCTAGAATGTTAAAGGAAATCTCAAACATTTCATTGAAATTTGGATGTTTCAGTGATATGCGTGGGGGAATGATGATGGCAAAGGATGTTTGGATGAGAGTGTAAAGAACTAGATTCAGTATTATTTATTTGAATGGTAGTGCCCAAATATACTTCCCCTCTCTTTATATAGCAAATTGAAGGAAGTTTCCTGAACTCTGGTGGGGATTACCCATCAGTATTTTCTTATTTAATTATTTTATAAATAGGTTAATTATTTTATAAATAGGTTATTATAATGATTGGTGAGATGCAGCTGGAGGTGGTGGGGTAGGGAGGATGAAAACTAATGAATTCCTTTTAGTAAGACTCTAGAAAGAATTTGGCAGCGTGAAAAAATAAAATGAGTGTTTTAAGATTTAATGGCAATTAATGGCCCTACATGTATGCTCAGAAAATCAGTAACTAAAGATTGGATAATAGCAAATCATATAGAAAAAAAATTCATTTTAGTTGCAGTGTGATGTGACTGCTAAACACAATTAACAATCGAATGTCATTGGCACATCAGGGATTGCTTGTTTCATGTGTCTCCAAGGGATAGAACCAGAACCAGTAAACAGTGGTTTCCCAGCATTTAAAGCAGGAATACACTGATGAGTAAGGTTTTGAGTTGCCTTTCATTAGAGAGGTCCAGTTATAGGTAGAGCATATACAGGCAAGGATTCAACCACCCACACAAATGGGTGGTTGAATTAGATGGCATTCAGAGGCCTTTCCAGCATTGAGATACTGCGGCTTTTCAGAAATTCTAGTATTGTTTTTAAAATACTTCTTTGTGAAGTGGTATTTGTTTTGGTAAGCAACAGGTTGCATACTGTGACAAAGATGGTATAAGTGACTACACTAATTCATTAAATTGGGCCCTTATGTACAAGTCGCCCATGAACGTTTTAGGTGATATATTTAATAAGTAAGGCATTGTCTGTCCTTTCATGGAGTTTCCATTAAGCTTCATAAATAACAAGTATCTAATTGAATAAAGAGATATGTAGTAAGAGACATAAACAAGAACTATGAGGATTGAAAGGAGGGAATTATATATCAAGAGTTTCAGTAAAAACGGGTATTGAGTAAAAGTTTTATAGAGAAAATAGATCTTGAAGGGTCAGTAGATCAAGACCTGAGTAGAAGTTGGGGTAACCATGCCAAAAAAGGCAACAACAGAAATTCTGCCAGAAGTGGGAAAGCACTCGTTTTGGGAACAGTGGATATGAGTAAAAAGGCCAGGATGGTAAATCTATGTTGAATTAAAGATGACTTGAGTGTCACCATGAGGATATTCTATTTAGCAAAAGGGAGCAGTTAAAATTTTTTGTGAGAAAGTAGTGTGATCGGTATTAACTCTTTATGAACATTGGTTTACTTGATTTATCTTTGCTGAAATGTTGAAGATGGAAAATTGTGTAGAAAGCTAATCGAATGAGAACTGTTGAAACCTCTAAGAATAGCGATTGACATTTATTGAGTGCTTACTGTATGCCAGGCACCTTAATGTTATTTTAATAAAGCCTCATGACATTGCTGTGTGATATTTTACAAATTAGCAACTCCTAAATTTCAAATTAGCTTATGGGAATTTCATACATTATAATATATTAATTCCTTCAGGCATGTTCTCACATACATGTGTGTGTACACACACACACTCCAAATCAATAGACAGAGTAGCAAATACTGTTCTTTCTTAATTTAGTATTTTATAATATGCTACCATAGTCACTTAGCAATCACGAAGTACCAGACTTGGCACTGGGAAATGTGGTTTTCGTTTAGAAATTTAAGAAATGTAAGATGTAGTCTCTGACCTTTAATGGCCTTTAAAATTTGGTTAACAACACAAAGTGGCAGTACATGAAAAGTGAAATTGCCATAAAAGATAAATTGGCAGTGAATTAAGTTATTGAAGCAGCAGATTCATTGAGTCAGAGCCATGCTTTCCTGTTTTATCTCAAGCAAGTAGCACAGTACATAACTTATGGTAGTTTCAGTAAATATTTTAGGGTACTGTGCTCTTTAATAGCCAACTGTCTTCCAAGGAGTTACTCTAAGCCACAGAGTAGACATGGCCGGAGTTCCTGAAGCATCCGTGGGCAGGAGGAGGGGAACTAATAGCTGTGGATTTGGGGTTGCAAGTTTTATATTAAAACAAATGGCACATATGTGCATATGGTACATGCATATTCATGCAGATGTATTTGTATGAATTTTTAGTTTGTCTGTTTAAGTTTCTGCTTTCAGACTCAGAAGCATTTCTCTCCTTTGCTATTTGGAATGCTGCAGTGAAAAAGTTTGAGAAGTACGGGATGAAGAGTTAGTGGGGTAGGCTATTTTATATTTTTTTGAGTAGATGAGGTATATAGCAATTAATATTTTGTCAAGATAATCAGTGAATAACGTTTATGAGCAGAAACCCTCAATTCCACTTTTTTGTTCTGTTAACGTGCCTAGCACCAAACAAGGCTTGGATCATGGTTCCTCAGTATATACTAGTTGATCTGTTGATATGAAAGATAGAACTAGACCATTACACTTGTAAGTTTTTAGTCAAGAAAATTTATCACTGTAGCTCAGGCTTTTGGTTATTTAGAACAGCAGTACTTGAGAAATGAAACATGACTTTCTCAAATGCTAGTAATGTCATTTAATTTTCAAAAAGTTGAAAAATCTGTCCAGTGTCCAGCCCTAAAATGTCATGCTTTGACATGGCAATAAATGATTCTATAATAAGGTTCTTCTCCCAACGTAGAACTCACCAACAATATCATGTAAACTAGTCATACATCAGTTTTGTTTTGGTTTTTCTAATTCTAAGACTAATTTCATTTAGGACCAGGGAAGACACAGAGAAGCTAATCTTGAGTTGTTAGAATATAGAGTAATCGTATAACTCTTCTTAGGTTGCATTTGATTTAGAATTTCACATAAGCCTTTCTCCTCCCTACTGTAATCTACACCCCCTTCTTATTTGAGAGGCACCAGGAGCTAGGTTGACCATGTGGTTTTGGGTAGCGTGTATTTAAACTGCCCACCAGAAAATGTGAAGTAATATTATTTCATACCTGCAATATTAAATGTTACATATTACATATCTAGAATATACCATATTTAGAAAAAATAAAAATAGCTTCAAAACTTACAAGAAAAATATGGTAAAAATACAATTTTAATATAAAAATCTATGCTGTGTATTTACCAACAAATAGGCTTCATGTTGCAATGAAAGGAAGGAGAGTAAAATGAAACTGGATAAATTATTCTTGCTAAAAAGGAAAGGTGAAACTAGATGGGCCTGGATGTGATGACATATTAAGTTTGTCAGCCCGCTTTACCTCAACTGAATATGGCAGATAGAAAAAAGCTATGTGCAGAGTTATTTGTGACCTGCCGGGTTATTTACACACATTTCATGGTAAGAATATTATTGCTGACAAACTCTGTGACACACATGACTGCATGATGAAGTCTTTAAAAACATCTATAACCTTTGTCCCTAAGGAAGTAGTATTCCCCCCAAATTCTGTAATCAGGGTATTTCTATGTAGATTTTATTGCAAGAGTGTATAAGGATGACCAAATTTATCAACTGTTTGAATTATATATGACAATCTGAAATCATAACCAAGGCTCCAAAAATTGGTTTTAAACATCTCGAAGAAGTGGATGAATCGAGAGAGGAAACAGGGAAGCAGCAGGCAGAGAGGAGGAGGAAAACTGCAATAACGTATCACTGAAGCCAGGAGAGTGTTTGAAAAAGGAAGGAGCGATCAGCTTTGTCACCTTTGGGAGGTCTACGACCTTTTGCATTTCATAACATGGAGGTCAATGATCTCAGCAAAAATGATTCTGGCATGGTGTGTTACAGATGGAAGTCAGATTCGAATGGACGGTGAGAAATTGGAGATAGCAAACACAGACAGTGTTTTTTGGAAAGTTTAGCCATGAAAGGAGAGGAGAGAGAACAGTAACTCAAAGGTGGGTGTCAGGTCCAAGGAGAGGTGTTTTCCTGTTGCTGTTTGCTTTTTTAGTGGAAGAGTTGTGAATGGCACATGCTGATGAAGAGGCAGTAGAGCAGGAAAGGTTGAAAACACTGGCAAGAAGAGATATAGAGATAAGCTTTCTAAGAAAACAAGCAAGGATAATATTCAAAAGGTATAGGTGAGGGCTGGGCTTTAGATAGGAGAGGATTTATCAGTTGTAGGAAGATGAGGTAGATGAAGTTCCTGCAGGAGGTAATGTCTGAAGGGAGTCTTCTGTGTAAAGAAGGGTGTGAGGTTATCTGCTGAGAATGAACGGGTAGGAGGAGATAGAGAGGTTTAAGGCTTATGAAAAGTAGAAGAGATTTACAGCAGTCTCAGGGAAAGTGGCAGAGTAAGATAAAAAAAGAACACATGGTAAGATTGTCCTGGAATGCTAAGAGATTTGGAATTGTGCAGAAGATTTTTCTCCTCTATCCCCAGAATCTGGGAGGGAAAATTAGGATTAGATTTCTCTTTTTAATTGGTGATGTTTCATGAAGTTAGAATCAGGATTACAGAATAGATATCTAACTTCTCTCCTTTAGATGTCCCTAAGGCCTAGAATATGTGTGGAGGGCAGGGAGAAAGGAACTGGCCAGGTCATTATCTCCCTTTCCTATTTCGCCACCACCGCTGAAGTTACCGGCTGTCCAGACTGCTGAAAACCGGGTGAAATTGTCATTCAAACCCCTACACTGGTAAACGTATCATTGATCTCAAGTTACTGCTGCTGTTACTAGATAACTCATGCATTATCAGTGTTTGCTTGCAATGGAAAATGTCGTGTATGACTTCCAAGTCAGTTGCTTGAGCAACTTTACCGTTTGCTCAATCAAAAAGTTTCTGTTATGCAAATGTTTACTATGTGTCAGAAACTGCTAGGCATTGGAGATGCAAAAGTAAGTAATGGAGACAGGGTATCTGACCTGTATTCATAGAGGACTGATACAGGCAGTTTGGGTAGAGTGTTGTATGTTATGACAAGATACTTGAGGCAAACCTGCAAGGGTCACATTGCTCAAAGTTGAGGTGGTTAGAGAAATTTCCAGGAGAAATTGTATTAAAGCCTGGTTATGAAGTATGAGTAGGAGTTAGATAAACAGCAGGCAGCAGGGCGGAATGCTGTGAGAACTGAAGCTGGAAAGGTCCTCATGGGCTAGATGACTGTCCTCTAGGAGCAGTGGATAGCAGTTGATAGAGTACTTTTTTGAAGGGAATGATGCAATCTTGTTTTGTGTTTAGAAAGATCTCCATAGCTGTAAAGAACGGAATAGGCAAAATGGGCCGGAAGTTGAGATACCATTTTGGTTTTTTTGTGTTTTTTTTTTTGTTTTTTTTTTAGCAATCTAGGCCATTGTTTCGATCTTTGAAGCCCACCACCCAGCTAATAGGGTTCACACTGATTCTGTCTTATCCCATTTTAAAACTTCTTGGTCCATGTTGTTAATTGAGTTATAGGATATAGAAGTCAAGAGCTCTTGAGTCTCCCACGAAGGTACAGTTGGTCCTACCTGAAATCTTGATTTGTTAGCACCTCATTTTAGAATAGAGCCACAGAGATTTGATTTTAGAAAAATTGATGTTATTGAGATTTAATTGAAATACAACAAAATAGAGGTAAAGTATACAATTTGATAAATTTTGACATGTATACACCCATGGAACTATCACCAATAAATAGCAAGCTAATGGTCACATCCATTAGTCTCAAGTGCCCCATCCTAGTCTCTTCCTCCTACTGCCCTTCCCACTGCCTTCGCCCAGGAAACCTCTGATGTGCTTTCTATCACAGTGCATCTGTTTGAATAGTGTATAATTTTATGCCAGTACCACACTTTATTGATTACTGAACTTTTTAATCTTGAAGTCAGGTAGTGTTAGCCCTTCAGCTTGTTCTTTTTCACAGTTGTTTTGGCTATACTTATTTCCATGTGAAGTTTGGGGTCACTCTCAATTTCTAAAAAAAAAAAAAAAAAACCTTGCTAGTGTTTTAACCAATACTGCATTGAATCTATACGTCAATATGGAGAGAATTGACATCTTTACACTGTTGAGTCTTCCAGCCAATGAACATGGTGTATTTCTCTGTTTAAGTCCTAATGTCTCTCAACAACATTTAGTGGTTTACAATGTACCGAAATTTCACGTTTTTTGTTAAATTTATCACTAAATATTTTACATATTTGGATACTATAGTAAATATTTTTAGTTTTGATTTGGCAGTTATTTATTGCTAGTATATAAAAATGCAGCGATCTTATGTCCTGCAACATTGCTAAAATTATTTGTTTGGGTAGCTTTTTGGTGGATTCCTTTGGAATTTCTACATAGACAACCACGTCATCTGCAAATAAGAGTTTTAATTCTTCCTTTTCAAAATGGATGCTGCATTTTTTCTTGCCTAATTACCCTGGCTGGAACCTCCAGTACAACATTGAATAGCAGTGCTAAGAACAGAAAGTCTTCAGTCTTTCACCAATTAAGTGTGGTGCTAGTTGTAGTTTTTGTTTTTTTTGTTTTTGTTTTATTTTTGTAGAAACCCCTTATTAGGCCAAAGAAATTTTCTTTGCTGAGTTTCTATCAGGAATAGACGTTGGATTTTGTCAGATGCTTTTTCATCTGCTGAGATAATCATATAGTTTTTCTTTTAATTTTTTTAAAGTGGTGGATTGTATTTACTGACTTCTCAAATATTTAACCAACCTTGTATTCCTTGGGTAATCCCAACTTGGTCATGGTGTATTATCCTTTCTATACATTGTTAGATTCAGTTTGCGGAAGTTTTATTTTAAAATGTGTTCATGAGGGATATTGGCCTGTGGTGTTCTTTTCTTGTAATGCCCTTATCCTGTTTTAGAATCAGGGAAATACTGACCTCACAGAATGAGTTGAGAAGCTTCCCATTTTCTGGAAGAATGTTAAGAATTGGAATTATTCTTTTATTCTTAAATGTTTGCTAAAATTTACCTCCTGCAGAGCTTCGGAGTTTCTGTGTGTCTTTGCTCATTTTTTTTTTTTTTCTGGTCACTCTGGCTAGAGATGTATCAATTGTATTGATCTCGAAGAATTAGCTTTTGATTTTTGTATTTTCTGTTTTCCATTTCATGTTTCTGCTCTGATATCCTTTCCAACTGCTTACTTTGGATTTATTTTAAATACTTTAATTTTTAGAACATTTTTAGGTTCACAGCAATATTGAAAGTAAAAGTACAAAGATCATTACTTTGAGATCTTGCTACTTTTCCGATAAGGGCATTTAGTGCTGTAGATTGATTTCTCCGTAAGTACTGCTTTCGCTGAGGCCCCGCAGGAGAGGACCCTCTCCTTCCTGTCAATAACGCAGAGCCTTTCCAGTCTTGTCACTTTTTTGTCTGCTAAAATAAGAATCATAAAGTCGATGTCTGCAGGGACAAAGGAGAAGGTTTAAACACAACAGCTCCATTTCGTTGGCATGCTTGTACTAAGTAGGGGAGGAAGCTGTCGGATGTTTGGATTCAGGAAAATATCTTTTTGACAAAGCCATCTTGTCGATTATACACGACAGGTTATTTCTTTTCTTTGTTTCACTGGCAAGACATATCCAGTCAATATTAATAATGGAAAGGAAGTCTTAATGAAAGGAAAACTGCTTTTATCTGTGAATCATTAAGCAGTCTCTTATCCTTGCCTCATTTCTGCAGTTCTACGTCAAGGCTAAAATGATACACCCAATTGCTCTTAGAATTTAGTTTTTTTTTAAAAAAAAATAAAGTATATGACATTAAATCATATCTTTGTTTATATTTCAACGTTATGCAGAAACCTGCCTTCACTCAAGTTTGGGGGGACTTTTACAACCAGTATAAACCAACATCAGGGATCCACAGAAATAGTTAACCTTTAACATTTTGCCCTGTCAAGCACTATTAGCTACTTTGCATGTATCTCTTGAATGATTCACTAAAACCCTGTGCAATATAAGTCTTTTAATTCCCATTTTACAGATAAGAAAACTTAAGATTTAGAAAGTGGTCTAAGGTCCCACACTAAGTGGTAGTGATCAGAAGCACGTTACACACCCTCCTATATTATTTCGAGTGTGTTCGAAAGAACACCTTATAATGGTTATTAAATGATAGGGCTCTGAACGACTCGATTCAGGATATGACTCGATGAGTTCAGCAAACCAAGCTAGGTGCATAATAGTTAAGAAAATAAATTTTTGGTTACAGCTCTCCTTGCTAAAAACCCACTCCTCAGTCTTCTCGCTTCTCCCAAATTCCAGGGGCTGCACCCTTCCCTAGCATGGCCCACCTTCTAAAATCTATTTTCAGTAAATTGTGCCTTTAAAAAAAAATTAAACACTTTGCTACTCTGTAAAATCTGAACGTTACTTAAGAGGGAAGGGGCAAATACTGAATTGGAGGCAACCATGGTAGTATAGAAAGAGAATGGGTTTAGATCTCTACTGTTACTAAGCCACTTAAGAAAGTTATTTAACCTCTTTCAGATTTCTCATTTGTTAAATGGAGATTGTTCTCCTGTTAGGATTAAAGATAATGCATTCAGCACAGTGCCAACCCTGTAATGGCTGGTCAGTAGTCTATATTTGTTGGAATCCTTAATGAAAACTACTTAAGGCATGAAGTTTGTTTCTGGATACTACCCACCCCGTCCATCACCAAGATTATTCTTCTGCTAAGTATTTATATAGCACTGAGTTCCTTTCAGTAAAGGCAGTTATATTTTGAAATCACGTTTAATCATGTGATGACACTAGATGCTAAGTTCCCTACAATCAGAAGAATCATGTCTGACTTTTCTCAACATAGTCCCTCTCTGTCAGTGCCTGCCATACAATAGAGCTTTAGTAAATGTAGAATGAATGAATTCTTAATAGCTGTTATTGGTTACTTTGTGATAATGATGTGTGACTGCATCAAAGAAGTGATACTTTCTTTGAAGAATTAAAATAACATGTCCTATGGTCTGTGTAAAATATCAGTATTTTAACTCATCAGTCTCATGTGGCCACACCTTGGTATAATGCTGATTGAACTTCTTAGAAATAGAGCACAGTAATATATTTTATTACATTTAGCATTATCGTGTATTGGTTTCAGCTTGACTACTCATGATTTGAATTACTCATACTGCGCGCTAACTGCTGTATTATACAGAGTTCATTTTCGGCTTTTGGTTACTTACATCACTTTGCAAGAAATGCAGCTGTTTCATGAAACTCTTACATCTTTAAGAATGTAAAAATATCAGGTACCGCCCCATCTTCAAACTGCCACCCACATAAACATTTTCATTCGGTTTCCCTTTGAAGGGAGAAGATGTCAACCGGACGCTAGAAGGTGGCAGGAAACCTCTTCATTACGCAGCAGATTGCGGGCAGCTGGAGATCCTGGAATTCCTGCTGCTGAAAGGGGCAGATATTAACGTATGTAAAGAGCATCATTCTAGAAAAAATTCCTGTTGTATGCTTTGGGTAGTTATTTTCTATAGGTATAGAAAATAGATAACTTGTGGAAACTTTATTTTAAATAAGAAGACAGTCTGAAATTATGCCAATTTCCGTGACTTAGAAATATATCATTGGGATTTTTAAGAATAAGCAGAACGAACTGACTTTTTCAAACTGAGGTTCAGGATATTTCCCCCTTGGCTGTTGTTTTTCAAGTTCTAAAGCAAGTTGAGATTCAGCACTATCTGTAGATAGCAGATAGCTATCACCCAGTGGCGCAAAGGACGTTGCAGTCATATAATAAATTTAAACTGGATTTTTGGACAAAGATCAGTAGACAAGCGGTCAGACGGGCAGTCAGCTTCTGACTCTGCACTTTAGAGTTTGGGGAAAACGTTTAAGTACCCATGATTACAAGTAAGATGAACTTTTCACATTTCAGGGCATACCATGTCACCTGGCCCGAGTGTGACAGTTTTACCTCCTCGTTGGCCACGTGCTCTCTTCTCTCCCCTTCCAGGACCTCATGGCATCTCTACACTAGTGGGGAGTAGAGGACAGAGGTAAACTAGTCACACAGTAAGTGGCAGAGCCCTGCTCCATTCCACTGACTCCCAAGGAGAAACGTTGCTTGTGGGCTTGGGCCTCTGGAGGCTGGAGACTTGTAGCTAGGAAGTGCTTTCGTATAGAAAGGCAAATAGTTAAACACTGACTTTAATGTAGTCCCAAGAGTCCTAATGAGATTCAGAAAAAAGGAAGAAATGAAAGATAGATAAGGTGGTTTATCTCCTTTATTATTTCACAGGCTCCAGATAAACATCATATCACCCCTCTTCTGTCTGCCGTCTATGAAGGTCATGTTTCCTGTGTGAAATTGCTTCTCTCGAAGGTGAGCTCAATTGCTGATTTTCATTGCTTTTTCTATGATTGCGTAAGTTCACTATTTGTTGTTAATTTAAATTTTGCTGGACACCAGGGACAGAAAGCTGGAAGTAGTATCCAAAACTGAAGTCTAGAACATTGTTACCCAAAGCAGCTGATCTAGTGTTACCAGTTCATGATGGGTAAGGAGCTTGGACTAGAATATAAATGAACCCAACTCTCCATCAAGAATAGCTCGCTATCGGCGGGGGGGTGGCGGCGGGAAAGGTTAGACTAACTCAGCATTATACTTGATGTAGAAAATGTTGTCATGGACTAGTAAGACTTTGCAGGCTGATACCAGGTTCACAGGCCACACTTTAGCCCTGGTCTGAAATTTGTAAACTTCTTTTTCTGTAGTACATACTGAGCAAGTTCATTAGAAGAAGCAGTTTGCTGTAAGTGAGGGCTCTCCAAGTCGCCTGGCTTCTTGATGTTATTGAGATCATGGTGAATCTGGAGTTTCCAGGGGTTTGTCTTTGCTATTGTAAGCTCTTAGATGGAGTTTAGAATCCAGCCTCTGGGATTAGTGAACCAGTTGCAACCATTCTAGCTGTGTTAGGACCTACAAGTGTTAGGAGACAAGAAAGCTTAATAAGGCACAGATGTTAATCCCAAGCTTATCGTTTCGTGGCCATACTCTAGGAAGTGAAGTATTATTTATAACATTTCATTTAGCATTGTAAAATAAGCCCTGCTGAAAGGAAAATATAAATTAAATGAATAAATGTATATAAAGCATTTTGCCACAGTGCCTGGCACATAAGTGTTGAATAGTTTTTCTTATAGCTAAGGCTGAAGAGGATTTTATGCTTCACAGAATGAGCTTCAATAAGATAAGTTTAAAGAAAATTGGGAGAGAAGGTAGTACATTTGTCTTGTAATACTTTGAGAACTTTTTAAAGATACTGTTCTGAAAACAGTTAATTCAGGTCCTCTAAAACTAGGGTTTTTTACCCATAGCGTCACGTTAAACACAATTACTGGATTTCTTTAAATGTGTGGTCGTTTTGCTGGTTTTGGTATATATCAACAGTAATTTTTAGGTACTACACACCATACTGGCGTAAGTGATGCAGTTCTTCAAAAGCCAGAGTAGAAGTATTCTTTGCCCCTGGAGCAGATTCAAAGTGTGTGTGGGGTGTTCTCGCAAAGGTTTCCAGTCACTATCTATACCACACTCATGAAAAGATCAAAAACCTTTGTAAACTAAATATTTTCATCCTTGGGGGAATATTTTTGCTTACTATATTAAAAAGTGGTTCTTGCAGGCTACAAATATTGATTTACAGTTCATGAAAATTTTATAGAATTCCAATATTTTATTAGGACACTGTGTGTGCAAGTAAAGAGATTTTATTTAGTTGAGGCACAGCCCATCCCCAGGTTCAAGCCACAGGACCAGGCTCTGATTTCCTTTTGCCTCTCAGCTCTGTTCTTCAGCATGTTATCCAAAAGCAACAGATAAAAATGCTGAATTGTATAGATGAAAGTTGCTAAGAGAGCAAATCTTAAAAGTTCTCATCACACACAGAAAAGCTAATGATGTGAGGTAATGGATGTTAACTAAACTTATCGTGATAACCATTTCACAGTATTTACAAATAGCAAATTGTGAGATATACCTTAAACAAATAGTGTTACATGTCAATTATAGCTCCATTAAAAAACATTTATAAATTGGAATAAAAACAAAAAATTGATTTCTTCATTCCTATTTTTTTCTTTCCCTTAACCTTTTCTACTCAGCCAAAGGTTTTGTTCTCTGAAAACAAAAACTCCGCTAGGCCCTTAGGTTCTGATCACTTCCTAAATGAGATGCCCCTACGCATGCTCTTCTTAGCCATACCTCAAACTCTAGAGCCAACTGTCTTTCTGATACACCTCTCTTTCTGTAGGACAAGCAAAATAAAACACAGTTATTCTTGGGCCAGAGAGGGCCTGAACCATTCATTGTTCTATAAACTTGGTGATCCAGGTCACTGATACACTGTGATTATGAGATTCCGTTGTTTAAGAATCTTCTGGCTTGAGTTGCAGGTACATTAGGTCCCACTATGTTATCCTAGAAGGGTCCCTATAAATATGTACTCTGTGCTCAATTATTGGCTGTAAGTTGTGCTTTTAACTAGTTTATTTTTTCTTTCACTTGTAGCTGTAATATGGTTCTTTTGTGTCTGAGCTTTGATTTTTATAGCTAAGTCAATGACATTCAAAGATGGCTCTATCGATGGCAGGTCAGTTTTAACCATGTAGAGCTGTTATTTATTTTAAATGAAAGATTTTTAACCTTTATGAAAGCAGGCTTGTAAGATTTAGTTCTGCTTTTTCAAAATTAATTACTTTGATCTTATTATTGCATAGGCTTCTTTAATGGATACCCTATAGTTTTGTTAGCCCTTTTTTTTTTAAGTTGATTATAGTCTTAAAAATCCATAGTTGCCAAATAAGGCTGTTGCAGTGCTTTTTTTTTTTTTTTTTTTTTTTTACATTACATTCCCTGTATTATGAAATCTGGTTCTGTTTTATCAAAAGTAGAATTTTTATGGATTATTATGAATTTATTTTAAAAGTACTTGAAGTTTACCAGATTCATTGACATTCATTCCTAGATTATTATCCTGCTGGCATATCATTAACTTAGGATAAAGGCCAAAATAATAACTCAGTATGATCATAAAGGAAAAAGAAAAATCATAAAAACAAAAGTGATTTCAAATATTCTAGCAATCTTCTATATAATATGCCATATCCATTTACTGGACAGATTTATTTTTAATGCAATTGAAGGTGAAATTTCTAATGCAAGTAGGCATTTAAAGCATTTCATTTTTGATTGTCCATATAGCAAAGATGTTAAATTTTTTATTTTTACTCCTATGGAAAAATCTAATATATATTAAGCACTCTGTGTATATAATCTCTGTTAATTTCTCACAACTCAAATACATAGATATAATCATCTCCATTTTATGGACAAGGGAACAATTTATTTCAGGAAGGTGAAGTAACTACCTGAAGTCAAACAGAATATAATGGAATTATGATTTGTTCCAAGATTGTAACTCAGAAGTCTGTGTTCTTTCTATAAAAGATTGCATTTCAGAATTATTGTCAGGGATGGTTATAAGAAATGAAACATGTATATTTCTATAGATAAAAGCTATTTGACCTGATTTTGAATTTGTGAACTAGTAATGAAACAAATGCAGAGAACACAGGTGAGACTTCCACTTCAAGATTGAGGTCTGAGCAAATGCCATGGTCCCCTTCCTTCCCAGCCCCCGCCCCCACAGCAGAAAAGATGTCTTTAAAATGAATGGATCAGTATTTTCTCTGGACCACACAAAGGGTTTTGTTAGACAAGAAATTATAATGAATCCTTGAAATACAGAAAGCAGGCAGGATGGGGTTGAAAAAACATTCCCCAACATAGCAAGAGAGTATTCATTGCAAAAGGCAGGAGCTGACCCAAGGCTGCTCCCAGCGCAGGAGTGGTCAGCACTCCCGAGCAGCGAGCAGGTAAGCAGTGGGATACACCTCAGGAGGAAGCAAATTAAACCCGAAGGGAAAGACTGAGATGCAAGAAATTAGTATGTGACTAGATCTAAGCAAATATTACAATGCAAAACAAACACTAAAGTGTATGTTTTTTAATAAGCTGAAGCTACCAAATGGTTAAATACAAGGGGGATCATCAAAGCTCTTGGTACTTTCACCAAATCCAGAGTCCATGAAAAACATTACTAAAACTGGTAAAAAGAGATGAAATGGCAAACATGCAGGCTTGAGCAGCATCCTGGGAAATATAGCTGTGGCAGAGGAGTCAGAAGCCTAAGTAAGAGGAAGACCATATGGTCACTGTCATCATTTTGCAACTGTAGCTCTGAGCTGCCACAGACAGTAAGTACGGAAACGAAGGGGTGTGGCTGCATTCCAGCAAAACTGTACTTACAAAAAACAAGCTTCTGGGCCATAATTTGCTGACAACTGTTCTGGCTCATGATTAGTTTGGAATTTAAAGTGCATACCAGCTCACAACTCCACTGCTCACTAGAAAAAAATGATCCTAAGTGATATGACTTTAGTGTGTATCGTTCTGGATGCTTTTAATAAACTATGCTAATGCTTATTTGTTGAAACTTTTATTAATGTACCAAACAAGAGCTCATAGGACAGTGATATGAAATATTCATCGTTCATTACTCAGTTGGTCTTCCTGATTAAAATATCAAATACCTCAGTAATAGCAATGTTGCATGAACATTTTGAACAGTTAATCATGAAATGGTACTGTTGAACTATGATACTTTTAGTCAGTGGACTTTTGTAAGTCCGAAATTTATTTTTCACATCTCCATGTATAACTTGATATCTTAATCAAGTTTCCATGCTTAAAGAAATAATTCTGTAAGAGAAATAAGATCGCTTGTGGCATTAATACACTATCATGTTAGATATTTCCTAATAATATTAACATACATCGAAGTTTACATAATTTATAAGGAATTTTAATATTATAGAGTGTCTTATTTATATAATTGATATTAAAGGATTTTAAGAAGTATCCTAGTTCTATAATTATAAGGAAAACCATTTCTAAGTAATCCACTATAGCATATTACAAGGGAAGGGGAAATATTTAAATGTCTACTTCTGTAATCATTCTTTTAAAGATGTTAAGTTTGCTTAATTTGAAATTTAGATAAGCTATGCCATTTACTCTAGTATGTGTTCATATTCCATCCCTTATGTGACAAGTACTGCCTTAAAGATGACCACTCAACTTTCTGTATAAAAAGAGTTCTTTTGAGTAGAAAGTTATATCCCAGAATGAATCAATCTCATGAATTGAAACTTTAAAGTTTTAAAACATAGTTTATTTTTGTAATATAAGAATAAAATAGTAATTAACATTTAAATTATAAACTCACTTATTAGTAATGTTTAGCATACTAAGCAGTATCTCGAGAGGGAACTGTTTTTCCTTTCTTTCCCTGCTTCATACGAGGTCAAAGAATTTATCTCCTTAGGAAGTCTCCCGAACCTTAAAACAAAAAATACATGACCACCAATTATGCAACTCATGTTAGTGACTCATACCTGTTTTCAGACCTACCACTGCACCCTAAGGGCTCCTGATTTGCATAGGATGAGTGAGATAACAGAACAAAGGTTTACTCAGCTGCCTTTTATAAGTCAAAATGTTCAATGTACAGTTTCTATAGGGAATAAAACATACTAAAAATTAGTTTGTAATAAAATATAGAAAACCACCTCTGATAACATCGATGTGTTTGCTAAATGTATTATCGGTGTTACATTTTTTAAAAGGCAAGCAGCTTTTAATGATAAAGCTTGAATATCCCTCTCAAATACCAGCGTTGTTAAATTCTTGCAGTGTCTATGGTACAGATTTTGCTGGTTGAGAATTAAATGTTTAAAACCATTTCAGTCAAGATAGTAAAACAAGTAAACACTGTGTTCACCCACAACCACATCAGAATTACAACTAAATTATAGAACAGCCATTGCTGAGAATCACCTGAAGACTAAACAGAAGTCCTCTAAGGCTATAAAGCAGCAGCCACGATGAATCCATTGTCGGGAAGAGGAGTCCCTATACTTGTGGCTGTAAAAGCCAGCAGTGATGACATCCTAGTGAGACAGGGCCTCTGGAGGCCAGGCATTCATTCCTCTTGAGGGGCCCAGGCACAAACTCGCTTGCTCACAAACTTACTTGCTCTAAACTTGCAGAAGCTCGAAAAGCATCAGGGACATACAGGGAGGGACCGAATTGACTGGCTTTGGGGCTAGGCCTGGAGGGGCGGGGCAGCTCTCCAGGGATGGACTTGGGGACAGGTGCCATTGCTCCTTTGTTAAGACTTCCCCCCACCCACACAGAAGGCATAGGGAGGCTCCAGATCTAACACCCTTTCTCCCGCCCTGGTGATTTCTTGAGACCTCAACCAATGGTGCACCCAGCCCAAGCCTCTTCCAGCAGCTCTTCCACACAATTACAATTCCTTGGCTCACTTGCCTAAAATCTCTCACAGGTCTTTCCTATCAATAATTACTTTAAATGGACTAAATGCTCCCATCAAAAGATATAGGGTGGTGGATAAATGGATAAAAAGAAAAAACAAGACCCATACATATGCTGCCTACAAGAGACTCACTTCAAGTCAAAAGATGCAGAGACTAAAAGTAAAGGGATGAAAAAAGATATTTCATGTAAATGGAAAAACAGAAAAGGAGGGGTAGCAATGTTTACACCAGACAAAATAGACTTTAAAATGAGGGCTGTAACAAGAGGATACTGCTCTCAAATATTACATAGCCAGTGTAAGAGCACCTAAATTTGATGGTCATAGAAGGAGAGACTGACAGTAATAAAGTAATAGCAGGGGACTTTAACACCCCAGTGACATTAATGGATGGATCATCCAAACAGAAAACCAATAAGGAATCAGTGGCCTTAAGCAACACATTCAACTACATGGTCTTAATGGATATTTTTAGAACATTTCTCCCAGAAACCGAATATACATTCTTTTCAGGTGCACATTGAACATGTTCCAGGATAGACCACAAGTTAGGCTACAGAACAAGTCTCAAATTTTAAGAAGAAATCAGTTACCAAAAGAAAACTGAAAAACACTATCACAGGGAGGCTCAATAACATGCTACCAAACAAATGAATGGATTAACAATGAGATGAAGGAAGAAATCAGATATTTTGAGACAAATGACAGTGAGAACACAATGACCCAAAATCTTTGGGACACAGCCAGAGCAGTTCTAAGAGAGAAACACATAGCGATACAGGCTTACCTCTAGAAAGAAGGAAATTCTAAAATAATATTTAACCCAAAAGGAACTAGAAGAAGAACAAAACCAAATGTGAGTAGAAGGAAGTAATAAAGATCAGAATGGAAATAAAAATTTTAAAAGCAATATAAAAGGTCAGTGAAACCAAGAGCTGGTTCTTTGAAAAGTTGAACAGAAAAGAAAAACCTTTAGTCAGATTCATGAAGAAAACAAGAGAGGACCGAAATAAAATAAGAGAAAGAGGAGAAATGACAACCGACAGCACAGAAACAAAGAAATAAAAAAACTGCCAACAAAAGTTCTGGACTAGATAGTTTCACAGGTAAACTTTACTAAACATTCAAAGAAGAATCAATACCTGTCCTCTCATACCATTCCAAAAACTGAAGAGGACGGAAGGCTACCAAACTCATTTGGCAAGGCTATCATTACCCTGCTAACAAAAGACAAAAAAAAAAAAAAAAAAAAAAGTACAGGCCAGTATCCCAGATGAACATAGTTGTAAAAATCCTCAACAAAATTTTAGCAAACCGAATTCAGCAATACACTAAAAAGATCACATACCAAGATCAAGTGAGATTTAGTCTCAAGATTTAAGATTGGTTCAATATCTGCAAATGAGTTAACATGATACACCACATGATGATTACAGTAATAGAGGCAGACAAATCATTTGACAAAAATTAACATCCATTAATGATAAAAACTCAGCAAAATGGGAGTAAAGGTCACATACCTCAACTTAATATTAAGACTTCCTATGACAAACCCACAGCTAACATCACAATGGTGAAAAGCTGAAAGCTTTTATTTAAGATCAGGAACATGACAGATGTCCGCCTTCACTTTTATTGAACATAGTATCGGAAGTCCTAGCCACAGCAATCAAACAAGAAAAGGCATCCCGATTGGAAAGGAGTAAAACTCATTTGTAAATGACAGTATATAGAGAGATCCCTAAGGATGATAGCAAAGAACTGTTAGAACTAATAAATGAATTCAGTAAAGTAGGGTAAATATTGAAAAATTGGTTGCATTTTTATATACAAATAACAAACTATCAGAAAAGAAAATTAAGAAAATCCATGTGCAATTGCATCAAAAAAATAATGCCTAGGAATAAATTTAACCAAGGAGGTAAAAGACCCATACTTGGAAAACTTTAAGAGACTGAAGAAAGAAACTGAAGAAGCTTTAAATAAATAGAAGGGTATGCCATGCTCACAGATCGGAAGAATTAACACCATTAAAATGCCCATACTAAAAGCAATCTACAGACTCACTGCAATCAATATTAAAATACTAATGGCATTTTTCACAGAAAAATTACCCTAAACTTCATGTGGAACTATGCAAAACCTCAAATGGCTAAAGCAGTCTTGAGAAAAAAGAACAAAGTTGGAGGTGTCATGCTACCTGATGTCATACTATACTGCTATAAGGCTGTAGTCATCAAAACAGCATGGTGGGATTTTAAATGGATGCAGCCACCACAGAAAACAGTATGGAGGTTCCTCAAAAATGTTAAAATAGAACTACCATATGACCCACTAATTTCACTTCTGGGTATTTATCCCAAGAAATCCAAAACATTAATTTGAAAAGATACGCACCCCGATGTTTATTGCAGCATTATTTACAGTAGCCAAGATATGGAAGCAACGTGTCTTATCATTAGATGAATTCGAATAGGTGGTATCTACATACAGTGGAATGTTACTTGGCCATAAAAAAGAGTGAAATCTTACCATTTGTGAAAACAAAGATGGACCAGAGGATATTAAGCTACGTGAATAAGTCAGACAGACAGCTACCATATGATTGCACAAAAGCACTGACAAACAACATGGAAACAAATGAGCATGGCAAAGGTGTTCCAAAACCTTTACTTACCAAAACTATGTCTGTCAGTTAATAGAAACACAATAAATAATTGTTGACTTGTGAATTGGATGTCTGGGAAAAAGTTCTTTAAGTTGAAGATGCCCAACAGATGACATAGAATATGGATAATTGTAAGAGGTTCTTATAAAAGGCCCCCAAAAAAGTTGAGAAGACCTAAAGATAATTTTAGAATCTGGGTTTCATGCTGACATTTTAGAGGAAAAACCATAGGCAATTTTTAACTCAACTGCTTTCTTTCCAAAAATGACTTGACTATTCCAGCAGAATTTTTTCCCAAGGCGATGGTGATATTCTAAGGTTGCAAAACAGTGTCTAGCAGCAGATACAGAAATGTTCACCAAAACATTGCATGTGTATATACATATATCCAAGTATTAATTTTTAAATTGAAGTTATACATTTTGCATTGAAACAAAGCTGCTTGGTTTACTGACAATTGATCAGTATAACTATAATTCAGTACCTTCACCACAAAAGCCTTCTGTCAAGATGCCATGCGTCATGTAATGTCAATACAAGTTTAAGAGTTTTTTGTTTGAAATTTACTAATCCAACCTTCTTGGCCTATTTGTACATATTAAGAACTGATGGTATAAAGCAGGTTTGGGTCATCTGAAGTAAGTAGATAAAAGTAACAAACAGATAAAGGAACATTCTTGTTTCCTGCCTGTATATCTTATCTTTTTAGCTCTATTGTAAACTTATTCCAGGACAGAGATAGCATGACTTGAATTTTTTTTTAACGTTCCCCATGTTCTACAGCTACTGTCAGATACTTGATTATCAGAAACTGTGACATTTGAAGATTGAAAATTACTTATAATGCCTCAAAGCCTTTACTCTGTAGAATAACAAAGGTTCTAGCCTTCTGCTTGTACCACTTAACTTAGCCATAGCAACCTATTCCTCCTCCAACAAACTTTATCACCCGAATCATGCTTTAAGTTTAAGCAGATGAGCCTAATCCAGATACGTAGTGTGCTAAGGAGCAGCCTGTTCACAGTGGCAGTGCGTTGCTCGGCTGCTCACAGTAATTCGTCTTCAGTGAATACTGTTTTATCCAGTCCCTTGTTGTATATGTATAATCGCTACCTATAGCAATTAATTTAATAAACATTTCTTGGTTGCCTGTTATGAACACTGTGTAAGGCACTGGGAACTTAAAGACTAATAATCTTGGTTCCTGCCATCAACAGTAAAGAGATAAGTACATAAAACAACAAGTGCATTCAAGTGCTGTGATTGCTGTGGCAGGAGTTTATACGTTACACAGTAGGGATCTGAAGGAAGAAGAGTCTAAGGCAGTGGTCTTTAGCCTTGTTGGCGCCAAGGACCAGTGCCCCTATGAGAATCTAATGCCTGGTCATCTGAGGTGGAGCTGAGGCGGTGATGCTGGCGCAGGGAGCGGCTGCAAATACAGATGAAGCTTTGTTGGCTTGCCACTCATATCCTGCTGTGCAGCCTGGTTCCACGTACTGGTCCATAGCCTGGAGATTGGGGACCCCTGGTCTAAGGTGGTTAGTGTATTACAAATAAGGATGTCATTACAACATCAGGTACCACATGTGTAATGACATTTGACCTGAAACTTAAGAAACTTAATGTTCAAGAACCTAGTAGAGAACTGGGGAACCATTCCATGCAGAAGCGGCGATATGAGAAAAGTCACAGGCACACGAGAGAGAGATCATGGTGCATTAGAGTGAGCTGCAGCACAGGCTAGAAGGGATATGTTAGCAAATATATAAGACTAGAGAAGTAAGCAGTGAGCATATTATGCCTATGTATCATGTCATTTATCTTCTTCTGTGAGGAGGCTGTTAAAGGTTTTTTATGTAGGTGAGTTAGTATGATCAGACTTGAGTTTTACAAAAATCAGCCAAACAGATGTATGGAGTCATAATTGGAGTGAACAAGGTAAGGAAGTATTGCATTTGGGTCTTTGAATGAAAATCCTGAACTAAGGAAGTCATGGTAGCAAGGGCAGGTGAGAGATGTTAAGAATAGTATGGTGTAAAGACTTGGTGGCTGAGTCTGTGGGAAGTAAACAAGGAAAACTGCAGTGTCTCCACATTTCCTGGAAGATGGTGGTGGTCTTAAATTGCTAGAGCTTACTGAAAAGGAGAAGATTGTGAATTTATTTCAGTAATGGTTGTGTTTGAAGTATTGGTGGGACTTAAAATAGATAAGTCTCAGAGACTATACACAGAAACATAGGCTTAAAGCTCAGAGTAGATGTTCGGAGTGAAGATAAAGGTTGGAAATTAAACCATAACATGATTAGATGATCAGGCAGAAGCATATTGAGCAGGTAGTGAATCATGGAGAATGCCAGCACTTAAAGAAAGCTAGAGAGAAAGGAAAAGAGGGGGAGTGGGAGGAGTTGGTGCAGGTGGAAAGACAGGCTAGACAGACAACTTGGAGATAGTATTATAATTAGAGTCAAGGCTATAATGAGTTAGGAATAAGACTGTCATTCCATCTGAACTGTGATGACAGTTCAGATACCACAAATATTGATTGAACGTGGCATTCAGAGGACATTAATGACTTATTCCAAAGTATTTTCAGGACAGTAGAGGTTAAGCCGCAGATTGTCTTTCCTGTCCACTTTTTACTCTTCCTTTTAGAAAGAACCCCAAGTTTTATTTTGGCACATGGCAGCCTAGCTGCAGTGGCTATGGCTGTGTGTCCAAGTTTGGGCTCATGGAACACGCACAGATGGTGTGTGCCACTTCCAGATCATCACCTGTGGACTTTTTTCCCACATCAGACATGCTAGAGGCAGAAGTGTCCACTTCAACCTCATAGATGGGGACAGTAACACAGAAGGGCCTTAGAGCCTCACAGGACAGAGCCAGCCTAATACATAGCACTAGATTGTTTTACGAGAGAGAAGTAACGAATTCTGTAAAGCTTCAGGATATAAAATCAATATATAAAAATCAGTTGTCTCTCTACATTATTAACAAACTATGAGAAAGATAAATTTTAAAAATAATCCCACTTACATTTGCATCAAAGAGAATAAAATACCTAGTAATAAATTTAACTGAAGGAGCAAGAGACCTATACATTGAAAACTGTAAGCTAGTAATGAAAGATACTGAAGACAACACAAGTAAATGGAAAGATTTTCCAAGCTCATGGTTTGGAAGAATATTGTTTAAAATGTCATAACAGCCCAAAGCAGGATTCAGGGTAATCCTTATCAAAATTCCATTGGCATTTTTCACAGAAATAAACAGTCCCCAAATTGGTGTAGAACCATGAAAAACCTCAAACAGCCAAAGCAATCTTGAGAAAGAACAAGGCTGCAGGCATCTCTCTTTCTGATATCAAACTATATCACAAAGCTATATGAATCAAAACAATGTGATATTGACATAAAAACAAATAGCAGTAGAACAGAATGGAGAGCCCAGAAATAAACCCACAGATATATCATCAACTATGATAATCTATGACAAAGTAGCAAAGAATATACAATGGAAAAAGGATAGTTTCTATGATAAACCGTGCTGGGAAAACTGGACATTTACATACAACAGAATGAGACTGGACCACTATCCTACACCATTCACAAAAATCAACTCAAAATGGATTAAAGATTCAAACCTAAGACCTGAAATGATACAACTCCTAGAGGAAAACATAGGCAGTAAGCTCCTTGACATAGGTCAAGAGCTATGAAAATAATCACTAGAACAAATGACTTATGGTTTTCTTATCCCTACTGAGGCCAGCTAATACTCCGATAACTACATCAAGTACCACTGACAAAACTTTGTTAAATTTATTCCTAAATATTTTTCTTCTTATGCTATTTTAAGTGGAATTGTTTTCTTGGTTTTGTTTTTGAAATTTGAATATTAAACAGCATTTTGAAATAAAGTGTCCTTCTGTCTCTAGTAACATTTCTTTGTCCTAAACTTACTTGTATCTGATATAATCACTCTAGTTCTCTTAGGGTTACTCATTTATTTTTAAAATATGTACATACATATACATATTTAGAACAAAAGAGTAGACAGAAACACTAAAAAATAACTAAAGTGTTAAGTTATGTCTGATTTATGGAATTATGTTTTATGTTTTTCTGTGTATTCTGAGTTCTTGATGAGTTCGTATTATAGTTAGGAAAAAAGATTATATAAATTTTAAAAATATCTTTTAAGCTAAACTTTTGGGGTTGCAGACAGCAGAAATTGACTCTTTCAAGTAGAATTTTGAAGAAAACGGACCTCAAACCAGCAGGAAAGCTGTGGACCAGGCTCCTCAGGGCCAGAGCTGTGGCAGCTGTAGGATTCCAGTTAGCAGAAACTTCTGAACTGTCTGTCTCATTTGGTTGATGTCACAGAAAATAAATGAGCACTGACTTCTTGCTCTCTCCTTTTGATCTCTCCAGTCAAAATTCAAAATCTAGAAGTGAGCACCCTGAATGAATAAAATAAGACTTTGACACTTAGGATAGTACATAGTTCCTGAGTTACAGTCCCGGGACTCCACACAATGGGGACAAATGATTCCCCACATGAAATCAGGATGCTGTTATCAAAGAAAGAAAATGAACTCTGGCAACTAAAAAAGCAATCGATGTTCACTGTAGTATTTAACTTTGTGTTAATGCAGAATTATAGTTTACAATGCTAGTCATAAAAACCGCTACGAGCATAAGAAATGATTTGTTTTGAGTACAATGAACCCAGTTATTGTCACTTAGCCTACTACGTTAGAGGATTTACCACACTGAAATTCTCAGATTTCTCTCCCACCTAACTGTGAGTTCCATGTGTTCCATAAAGCAGTTAAATTAAATTAGAAAACAGGAAATAGCGACTTTTATAGTAATACTGCAGAGGACTTTGTGATAATTTACCACTTCCTAGAATGTGTCATCTTCTCCTTCCTGGTTTACCTAATCGTCTTACTCATCGAGACTCCGCTCAAGCATTACCTCACCCAGAAAGACACTTTTCCTTACACCCTCCTACCACACCCCATTCTGCCCTACGGTCACACGCTGTTGTGCAGAAGGCTGTGACTTGTTCTCATCCCACCGATTCACGCTGTCTGATTGCCTGTCTTCCTCTAGCCAGACTGACAGACTAGCTTGTTCTTGTTTGATTCTCCAGCTCCTTACACAGGGACCTCACATCAGACCTTCGGTACCATTTGTTGACTAAGTGAACGGATTTGCCAGAGAAAGGGGGTAAGGCATTTCCTATGGACCCCAGCTTATATAAAGGCATGACGCATGGTGTTAGGAGTGGTGAGAACGTCTATAGAATTACAACATAGACAATGAATGGGAGAAGAGACTGGTTAGTGAGTTTGACCAGAATTGGTCTCTAAAAGACCACCTATGTCAAGCTGAGAAGGTTCTTAGAAACAGAAGAATTTGTGAGATTCGGCAGGGGGCAGAGGACAGGACACTGGAGGCTATTTGGTGACTAATTCCTGGTCTCTTAGCAGAGGAACCCCCAGGCGGTGAATGTTGCTATCTCTGGGAGCTAAAGAGGTTGGACTCGGTTTGGGAGGAGAGTCACCTGCCATGCGCTAGGCCCTTTTCTAGGTTCTGGGGACACAGTAGTGGTAATACAGACAAGATTCCTGTTCCCTGGAGCTTTTATCCTGGTAAGGGAAGACATGAGAACGATAGACGGACACAAATGCGTTCGTCCGCGTTCTCGAACCTGCAGCGCCGTGTCGCAGGTGCAGGGTTCCAGAGCATCACCGTCCCCGTGCAGCGCCGAGCAGGCTGGAGAGGATTCCCCCAGGGTATGGGACACGGGACCTCCCTTGGCCCACATCTTGGTCACTTCCTCCTAAGTTTTCATAAATACAATGACCAATGCTATACATATTATCCAGGAATTTGTCTCAAAGTTTCCTAAACTCTGGATTTTAGAAATATACAACACATAAAATATATTGCAAAGATAATTTTGCCACCATAGTGCTTCTTTAGCAAAAGTTGCTTTTCCTCCCTACCTTTATACTACACAGAGGGATATTTTTTAAAGCTTAATTGGGTAAATATATGATAGTATAAAAATAAAGGCAGTCATCACCAGTGTCATTGGCAAGTCATGTATGTAGTTTACAATTTCTAGTGCCTGAAAAATCATCCGGCATTTTTATAAGTTCATTCACAACCTGCCAACTGTTGGGGTTTTGTTCTTCAGTAGAATGACTGCATTGAAGTAGAGTCTTCAGTTCTCCACGTAAACATCGGCCTGTGCCAAGTGCTCGTCTTTCATTCTCCTCTCGCACAAGCATTTCTCGTTTAATGATAAAGGCTTTTCCGCTCTCTTCCAGGGCGCCGATAAGACTGTGAAGGGTCCTGATGGACTAACTGCCTTCGAAGCCACTGACGACCAGGCAATCAAAGCACTTCTTCAGTGATGGACGGGGGGCTGACAGCTCTGGAAGAATGACTCTCCTGTGGCCTCACACTGCTGCCTGTCTGTCTGTCACTCTCTATCTGCCAGCTTCTTCAGCTAAATACTTTACGAGGGGTGAGGGGAGAGAGAAATTCATAACAAATCAGACTACCAGGAAAAAAAAAATGTTGGGAGAAGAGGAAAAAAACAGTGATCAGGCTTTACTAGGATCCCTGATCAAATCAGCCTCTTTTCTTTCCATTTCCAGTAAAATACACGGTTTCTACCCAAGGAAAAGCAAAGACAAAATATACCGGTAACATTTGACCCTTTGAGCTCCCTAGCTAATTTATTAACTAGATTGTGTCCAGGGTCTGATTATACAAAGGCCAACTACCCATATTTGGTAGCCCGCACTGTGCGAGCAGTGGCGGCTGCTGTGGTGTAAACTAGGGTGCTGAGACAAGCAATTAGCCTTCTGCCTTAAGGTGCACTCGGTTGGGGTCTCGCGGCAGTTCAGAGCGCTGCCCGTGGTTGGTGACCAAATCTCCCCTCGGTGGCTTTCAGTCTCATGTGAAAGCGAGTTAAGGTGAGGAGGGGCGCACCCCTAAATTGCTGAATGACTGAATTTTGGATTTCCTCTCCCCTTCCACGTGGATTTCTCGCATCTTTAGGTAAAACTGACTAGTTTTATTTGTAAAATCTTAAATTTTGGGAAGTCTAAAGGAGAAATCATTCCAGTATGCATATTTTTTTTTCTCCTCTAGATTTACACATTTACATAACATTGAAACACTTTCAAACTCCTGCTGGTATTAAAGGGGGATTTAAAAATAAAATCATAGCCATAAGCCTGATAGGATCACATAAAGAAAGAACAGTTGTCTTAGTACCTACGAATTTTCTTCATTTGCTATTTGAATGGATTGGCCTCGGTTTTGCTTGGAAAATCCAGGGACACTGTGGAATGCGTCTCTCAGACCCATCTCGGGTGCTGATTACTTCCTGCACCAAAGCTATCACTGGGGTGAGATTTGCTACTTGGACACATGTGCCCCATCCCTTCAAAAACATGCTTGTCACCAGGTTTCCCTGAGTTGATAACTTCTGCTGAACATCCACCAGCCTGCTCGCATAGTATGCTTCTTTTCTAAGTCATGCGTTAAGTATGACACCTTCAAAATGTACTCTGTGTCTTTAAAATACAGTGCCCTAAAGTGGTGTTAAGACCTGCAGAAAATATTTAGACACATTTTCAAATGTGTAATTCAGTAATTAAAACATACGCCCTTAAATTTTGCTTTCTTGCATTTGAAATACTAAGATTCCTTTGACTTGCCATCCATATACGCATACTTAAAATATTAAGATTTTTTTCCTTAGTTACATCATGCAATAATTGAATGTACCTCAAATTTTTAAAAAGGGGGGAGGGTGGGTTAGGGACTTGTATTCAGATTATGGATAATACAGAATTGATGATTTTTTTAAGGCAATGTAGCATTCAACAGCAGAGTTAAATTAGTATCAAGAACAGTCAGCCTGGCTAATAACAGATCTTATTGATCAGTTGCTGATTGGTTGATTGGTAGGTTGGGGTGCGTGTGCGTGTGCGTGTGTGTATTTTTCCCCCATGAACCCTTTTTTTATCCTGTGGCTTTTTCACTTAAAACTAGCCCAACCCTGTAATTTTTCTTCATCCAAGAAAACAATCACAAAATGGTGGTTTAAATACTTTGATATGTTTGCCTAATTCTGCTGCCTTAATGCAGCCTGTTAGAGTCGGATTAAAAGTCAGTAATCAGTACTTTATTCCTCACTGAACTGAAACCTGGAGCCATCCTCATTAAAGACGGAGGGCACTCTGTCAGTCTTCAACCATCAACGTAGTGACAAGGTGTTTGATATCTTCGTTTCCACCTCTTGGCATATGCTATCCAAAAGGCTTGGGTTGTACCCGCTCCCGTTGTTACCTTTCCATTCTCAGTGTTCTGTTGCAGTTGGCTGTTGCAGAGAGTGCACTGTCCTATCATTCCTAAACCCGGTCTGCTTTCTACGGTCACCTGGTCCAGAAACCACGTGATTTTTTGTACAGTTCATCCTGATGTTCCTCGTAACGCAGTAGAGGCTACTTCGCCTTCCCTCTTCTTTCTCAGCCATTTTGTAAACCCCATAATTATGAAGAGGTTGCTTGAGAAAATAACATAAACATAGAATAGACTGACCAAGATGGTTTACAATTTCTTCTCTTTTCTTTTTTTTAAACTAGGTTATTTATAATGTATTTCTGAACCACTTGGCAGAAAAATTCACAACACTTAAATGTTCATATTTGAGTAAAGGAAGCTAAAAAACCATGTCTGCTTTTTGGTACTACATGCATTAGTGAAAAGTTAAGTAAGTTTTGTTCTTCACTGAAGTTATATTTAACATCTCAGCAAAAACCTTGCATGTTCTGTAGTTTTGTATTCAGTCAGTCATTTCGTATGCACTATATCAAGTCAGAACAGGTGGTTTGCCTGTTGACCTTCGTATACTAACGAATTCCCCCTTGCAGCTTCAGACTGGTATCTGTAGACTTAGAGTTCAAATCCAGCACCTGAGTAGATCCAAGTAGTTTTTCTGTGCACAGCTCACCTCAAGCCAGTGGGGCCTGAAGGAGAGGTGGGCGTGTGCAGTGTGTGGAAGCTGCAAGCAAGTAGGTCCTTTCTTCATTTCTTTCTCTCAAATAATGGATTTTAAATTTCTATGTACCTTTTCGATTTCTTTTTTTCCTAAAACTTCAACTGAGCTGCTGTTTTCTTCCATGCAATATTGTATACTCGATTGTGTATAGAAGAAGCTGGTGAGAGTGCCCTCCTACATAAGCAATTGCAGTGTTTGCATGCAGAATTTTAAAAATTTAAATTGTCCTGATTCTATTTTGTAAATGGAGAAACAATCATATCTTTCTAAGCAGTAATGGAGGAAGACTAGTGCTTTGTGCATTTTGATATATTTGAGTTCATTTTTTCCACAATGTAATACTTTTGACACAATTGGGTTTCTCATATTATCCTAGTTCATGTACATCAGAATGCTAAATAATACTGTGTTTAAGTTCTGTGTTGCAAGAACAAATGGAATAAACTTGAATTGTGCTACAGCTCGTGTGTCAGCATTTTTCTCCCTCAGTTACTATGGCTCTCTCCTTTTCCATTCTCTGCAGCTGAACCGGTACTCTGACTCAAACTTTTAATTAATCTAACATTTCTCCCTGGATCCCACTTCTGGAAAAACATAAGTGGAAAGATAGACATAGAAAGAATTGGAAATAAACGACTTCATTGAGAAGTGTTGCTTTTGTGTCAGTCTCCCGATTCAAATTGTTTTGCTATAAATGTTCAGCCGCATCACCAGGAGCAAGGTAAAGCTAAGCATCCCAGATCGGCAGGGTCTAAACTGGTGTTAAAGGAAATAGTCATGGTGAGAGCTCTGACCCTTTGAGATGCTCATTTGAGTGGCTGCTGCTTCCTTGGCGGGTCACCTCTTTTCCTAACTCACTTGAATGAGCCCTTTTTTAAGGTGTACTTTTCAGGACAAACGTTCTGATTTAACATTAAATCACTTTAACCTCAGAACTAAACAAGATTGTACGTAAAATTAGTTTGATTCTATTATAATCTTGTCGACACCCTAAGACTGTTTTGTAGTTGACTTTTGAAATGGTCCATTAATGATAGGAAAAATATACAGGTGCTAAAATACAGCAAAAGCTATCTTTGAGAAGTTTCGTGTTTTGCCAGTTAAAGTAGAAATGGGTAGCATGTGTGGCTGGAGGTGGGATGTCCATGAAAAGTTTTATAAACAATGATGTTCTCATTTTAAGAATGAAGGTCTATAAAAGCATTTAAGTCTGGCAAAAATATGTTTTAAAGGAGACACGGCCCCCTTATATAATTGAAGAGGAGACCAAAGGCACACATCTAGAGGAAATAAAGAGCTTTGGGTAAATTTCTCTGAAAATTGTTTTGTGTTTAGAGAGTAGCTATCACAGGACTTTCACACGGCACACTATACCAGGATGTTATAACATTCTTTCTGCAAGTCCGGTCATTCTCAAAAAGTGGTCCTTAGACTAGCAACATCACCGTCACCTGGGAACTTGATAGAAATGCCCAGCCCAAGCCCAGTGAATCAGACTCCAGCTGGACCCAGCAATCAGGTTGCAACAAGCCCTCCAGGTCATTCCTTTGCACGCTGCAGTTTGAGGACCAGTGTGTAAGGACAGAAAAAGAGAAGTAGTCTAAAAGCCTGTAAGGATGCCATCAAGCTTGCCTCCTGGAGAGAAATGGAAGTAAATGGAAGCTTTTACACAGGCAACATAGCAAAGTGCGGAAGCTCTGGACACCCAAGGAAAGCTATGATCTTAAGTCATGTTCAGGGCAAAAGAAGTTGGGGTAAGATGTAGCGATGGCTCCAAAGATGTAACACTGTTGAGAATGACAACGCTCTTTATTGTTCTTAGGGTTTTTCCCTGAAGGACGTCCTCCCACTTGCTGTGGACAGTGTTCCCACATGCACGGCAGCCCAAGGTTGCAGTCCCCCACCGCTGAACTGCTGAGACCTATCCCTGCCCAAGTCCCTCCCTCAAATTCCAAACGGGTGAGGAAAGCATCCAGGAATCTGGGGAGATGCATCATAAATCCTCATTCCCTGCTTGCCACGTTGCACGTCACTGTGGGGTCGCTCCGGTCACTTGGCTGTATCCCTGCTGGCTTCTGCCAGCCAGTCCTGCGGCAGGAGAAGCTGCTCCGGGAGGCCAGATGCTGCTTGCTCAGCCCCGCTGCCCTGTGCTGGCTTTAGTGCCGTGAACATGGTGGCTTCTGCACTGCAGTGGCTGCCACTTCGTGCCAGCTAACCCCCTTCTGGTCACCTGTCCATCCCAGGTTGCTAGCCAGATCATCGTCATACATCAGCATTAGGATATTTTTCTTCAAAGCTTTTACTTCATTGAGATGTAATTCCTGATTGAGAATAAAATTTATCAGCACCTTTAACAGCACCTGCCACGTGGTAGACCTTCGCTGTATTAATTCTGAATTACTGTCAAAGGTGAGGGAAGCTGTGTCAGTAAATCACCTCTAAAGGATTACCGACTCTTAGAACCACAGAACTGTACCTTAGCGTCGTTATACCCAAATGCCGGCCGAGTCAGCTCCTAAGAACGACTGATACTGCAAACCCGAAGCGATGCCGTAGAGGCAAATGTCACAGTCACAGCGATTCACCGAGGAAATGCTGACCCAGCATTGGGGTCAAGTGCAGGTCACTGAGCCATTGTGGCACATACTGAAGCACAGCTGTAAGCAGTCGCGAAACAAAGGATTGCCCAGTCGCCCGAGCAACTTCTATGCGTTCCCCAGCTGCAGCAGCGGGAACAGTCTCGTTTACACGGCTGGCATAGAATGATGGGGCGGTCACATGTCAGGCTACATGGCCACAGCACCTGAGCACACAAAGGAGAATGATGCATAGACAATTTCCGGCCACTCGATGCCAGTTTTGAGGATACTAGTAGATAACTAGAATCGTTCTTTTAAAGAAGCTACCTTTTTCTAAGGTTTTACTAACTAAAATCTATTATGTATCTGTAAGTCTCCTCCTGACATCTAATAATGTGTCCTATGTTTCTGCTCATGTCCTGTGGTGGCTGCCAGGTGATTTACTAGTCAAATTTCAAGAGGCTTCAAAGTACTCAAATCTAAGCTAATTTACATTAATTTTACAACTGAATTTTTAAAATTAACATTTATTACATGATAGGAGCTAGGCATTGTGCTGAGAAGTTTTTTTTACCGCATTGCTTTATTCAATTGTTCACAATAACGTATGTTAAAAAGACAGACAAAGAGGTTAAATAAAGCTCACAGCCAGTAAAGAGCTTATAAACAGTAAAATTTCATTTTGTCTCATTTTAGAGCCCATGCTCCTTCAAATTAAGTGAAAATAAGAGCTGTTCTCACCCAGACGTTCAAAAGCAATGCTCATAACCCACTCCCTTGCAGAACGCTGCACGGTGTATGGGGCACGGGGTGAGCGGGGGTGGCTCTGTGGCCTCAGCGCTTTAAAAAAAAAAAAAAAAAAAACAGATCTCCAGAACTTATTCATGAAAACTTGGTAACCTTTAACCAACACCTCCCCTCTCCCCCTTCTCACAAGCCCTGGGCAACCGCCATTCTGCTCTCTGCTTCTAGAAAGATGACTATAGCCGTTCCCCCTCATTCGTGGGGATACAGTCGGAGACCCCAGTGGATGCCTGAAACCACAGATAGTACTAAACCCTGTGTGTGCTATGTTTTCTTTTACACCCACATAACTCCGATAAAGCTTAGTTTATAAATTAGGCACAGTAAGAGGTTAACAGTAACTAATAATGATTATAACAATATACTGTGATAAAAGTTATGCGAATGGCTTTGGGGCCATTATTAAGTGAAATAAGGGTTCCTTGAACACATGCGCTGTGATACCATGACAGTCAGTCTGATAACTGGGATGGCTTCTAAGTGACTATTGACTTGGACCTGTGTACAGTCTGGAGACGCTTGACAAAGACAATTCACATTCCAAGCAGAACAAAGCAGGGTAGTGCAAGATTTCATCACGCAACTCAACGGCACACAAAATTTAGGAATTATTTCTGGAAATTTCCATGTAATATTTTCAGACCATGATTGACCACGGGTAACTGAAACCTCAGCAAGCAAAACCGCAGATAAGTGGGGTACCACTGTATTTTATATTTCGCATGTAAGTGAGATCACGCGTTATTTGTCCTTCTGTGTCTGGCTTATTTCACTAAGTAGAATGGCCTCAAGTTCCATCTATGTTGTTTCAAATGGCAGCATTTCCTTTTTTAAGGCTGAGTAATACTCTATTGTCTGTATATACCACATTTTCTGTATCTGTTTGTACACTGAGAGACATTTAGGTTGCTTTCATACCTTGGCTATTGTAAATAATGTTACAATGAACACAGGAATGTAGGTCAGATCTCTTCCACACCTAGATCTCAAATCCTTTAGATATATACTCAGAAATGGGATTGCTCTGACACTATATAGAGAGAATGCTAAAGAATTCACAAAACAAAACAAAACAAAACAAAAACTATTAGAACTAATAAATGAATTCAGCCAAGTAGGGGGATACAAAATTCATATTTGGAAATCAGTTGCATTTTTATACACTGATAACAAACTATCAGAAAGAGAAATTAAGAAAACAATCCTATTTAAAATTGCATCAAAAAGAATAAAATACCTAGGAATATATTTAACCAAGGAAGTAAAAGACCTATCCTCAGAAAACTATAAGACATTGGAGAAAGAAATAAAGAAGTACAAGAAAATGGAAGTATATACCATGCTCATGGGTAGGAAGAATTTACATCATTAATATGTTCATGCTACCCAAAGCAATCTATAGATTCAGTGAAATCCCTACCAAAATACCAATGGCCTTTTTTTGCAGAAATGTAACAAATCCTAAAATCTATATGGCACCACAAAAGACCACAAATAGTTATGGCAATCTTGAAAAAGGACAAAGTTGGAGGCATCATGCTACCTGATATCAAGCTATATACTACAAGGCTATAGTCATCAAAGCAGCATGGTACTGGCATAAAAACAGACACATATGTCAATAGAACATGACAGAGAGCCTAGAAATAAACCCATGCCTATGTGGTCATCTATGACAAAGGAAGTAAGAATAGAAAATGGGTAAAGACATTCTCTTCAATAAATGGTGTTGGGAAAACTAGATAGATATATACAAAAGAATGAAACTGAATCACATACACCATATACAAGAATAAACTCAAGTGAATTAAACACTTAAAACTCCTAGAAAAAATCGTAGGCAGTAAAACTCTTAGTGTTGGATGTGTCTTCTTGTGCAAGGGAAACAAAATAAAAAATAAATGAATGGGACTACATCAAACTAAAATGTTTTTTCACAGTGAAGGAAACCATCAACCGTCTAGTTCTGTGAAAAACAAAAAGACAACTTACTGAATGGGAGAAAGTGATCACCAGTGATACATCCAATAAGGGATTAGTATCTAAAATATATGAAGAACTCATACAACTTAACACCAAAAAACAATCCAATTAAAAAATGAGCAGGGGACCTGAACAGACATTTCTCCTAAGAGGACATACAGATGGCCAAAAGATATTTGAAAAAATGCCCAGCATCACTAATCCGAGAAATGCAAATTAAAACCACAGTGAGTCATCGCTTCACACTTGTCAAATGGCTATCAACAATAAATCAAAAAACAACGAATGTTGGCAAGGATGTGGAGAAAAGGGAACCTCATGTGCTTTTGGTGGGATTGCAAATTGATGCAGCCATTATGGAAAACAGTATGGAGGTTCCTCAAAAAATTAAAAATAGAACTATATGACGCAGCAATCCCAATTCTGGGTATTTCTCTGAAGAAATTCAAAACACTAATTTGAAAAGATATATGCATCCTTATGTTCACTGCAGCATTATTTACAATATTTACAATAGCTAGTGTCCATCGACACACAAATGGATAAAGAGGTGGGACATATATGAAATAGAATACTACTCAGCCATAAAAAAGGATGAAATTTTACCATTTGCAACAACATGGATGGACCTAGAGGGTATTATGCTTAGTGAAATAAGTCAAAAAATGACAAACACCATATGATTTCACTTAAATGAGGAATGTAAAAGGAACAAACAAAACAGAAACAAATTCAGATAGAGATCAAGTTGATGGTGGCCAGAAGGGACAGGATTAAGATCTACAAATTGCCAGTTATAAAGTACAGCATACGGAATATAATCAATGATACCGTTATAACTATGTATGGTGTGTCAGATGGGTACTAGACTTATGAGGATGATCACTTTGTAAGGTATATAAATGTCTAATCACTATGTTGTATACCTGAAACTAATAACAACATTTTCAACTATAATTGAATAAAATTTTGAAAATGGAATCATGGGATCAAATGTTAACTATCTTTAACATTTTGAGGAACCTCCAAACTGTTTTCCATAGTGGCTGCACCAATTTGCCTTCCCACCAGCAGAATACAAGGGCTTCCTTTTTCCCACATGCATGCCAACACTTGTCCTTTGTTTTTCTGACAATAGCTAACCTAGCAGGTGTGAGGTGATAGCTCACTGCAGTTCGATTTGCATTTCCCTGATGATTACTGATGTTAAGCACCTTTTCATATACACCTGTTTGCCATTCGAATGTCTTCCTTGGAAAAAATATCAGTTCAGGTCCTTTGTTCATTTTTTCTAATTATTTGGGAGGTTTTTTTGTTTGCTATTGAGTTATAGAAGTTCCTTATATATTTTGGATATTAACTCCTTATGAAATATATGGTCTGCAAATGTTTCCTTCCATTCTGTGGGTTGTCTTTCTATTTTGTTGGCAGTTTCCTTTGCTGTGCAGTCCCACTTGTCTATTTTTTCTTGGTACTTGTGCTTTTCATGTCATATCAAATAAATTATTGTCCAGTCCAATGTCAGAAGCTTTTTTCCTATGTTTTCCTCTGAGGGTTTTATTGTTTCAGGGTTTAAATTTAAGGCTTTTGTCCATTTTGAGTTGATTTTTGTATACGGTGTGACAAAAGGTCCAATTTCATTCTTTTGCATGTGGATATACAATTCTCGCAGCACCATTTATCAAAGAGACTATCTTTTCCCCATCGAGTATCCTTGCTCCCTTGTCAAATATTCGTTGGCTGCATACATAAAAGGTGTATTTCGAGCTCTCTATTCTGTTCCATTGGTCTATATGTCTGTTTTATGACAATGTCATTCTGCTTTAATTACTATAGCTTCGTAATGTGTTTTGAAATCAGGGAGTGTGATACCTCCAGCTTTGTTTTTCTTTCTCAAAACTCCTTTGGATATCAGGGTCTTTTGTGGTTCTAAAAGAATTTTAGAATCATTTTTCTATTTCTGTAAAAAAGTTATGGGATTTTGTTAGGGATTGAATCTATAGATCGCTTTAAGAAGTGTGGACATTTTAACAATATTAATTCTTCAAATCCGTAAATGTGAGATGTCCTACCATTTATTTGTGTCTTTTTATTTTTTTTTGTCAAAGCTTTATAGTTCTTATTATACAAGTCTCTCATCTCTTTGGTTAAATTTATTCTCAAGTATTTTATTCCTTTTGACAATAGTGAAAATTGTTTTCTTAATTTTTTTGGATGGTTGGTAGTATCTAGAAATGCAACTGATTTTTGTAGGTTGCTTTTCTGTCCTGTTACTTTACTAAATTTATTTATTAGTTCTAACAGTTTAAAGGTAAAATTAAAAGTTCTCGAAACTGTACCACAACGCTATGAACCCAGAAAATATAACATGCCTATGATTTTATTTGTTTGTGCTTATCAAGAATTACCATTGGAGGGAATTAGAGTTTTATGATATTTTGATGTTTGTTCCACCAACTGTGAGCATTTACTATGATCTGGGCATCATTCTAAATATTTATGTGAACTAATTTAATCTACATAATAACCCTACAAGATAGCACTATTGTCATCCCTATTATCAGATGAGAAAACTAAGGCTCAGAGAAGTTTAGTAACTTGCCTGTGGTCACACAGCCAATTAGTGGTAGAGCCAGGGTTAGAACTGGCTCTAAAGTTTGTGCTCTCTACACTTTACTATAATCCCTCTCCAACTTTCACTGAACCAACTCATGACATTTTATTTTATGAACACAGGTTTTACCAAGTTCTTAAAAAATACTTAGAAAATGTTTTATAATTTTTTTATGATTTAAAATAATTAGGTGGAAAATGTTATGTAACATGCATTATCAATCAATCCCTTCTCAAGATGAAATCAAATTCTAGGAAGATGACTTTTTCAAGTTTTATAAATAGCAATACTTGAGTGTAACGTACACATTTTTTTGGCAGTCTAAAAATTATGTTATTGGTCAACAATCTGCAGACTATGTCCCACAGGCCAAACCTGGCCCACTATCTGTTTCTGTAAATAAAGTTTTATTGGAACACTGCCATGCTGTATTTACTTACATGTTGTCTATGGTTGTTTCCACATGTTCAGCAGAAGCCTGAATAAATGCTCTCCCATTGGGGCTTTTCCCCTTGGATCTCAGCATGGAAAAAAGTCTGGAGTTAGTTGTACTTCAGAAAAGGCCACGTGAAGATCTGAGGTGTCCCAGCCAGCAGCCCCAGATAACTGCCAGACCTGGGAGTGAGGCCATCTTGGGCTGCCCAGCTCCAGTTGAGCCCCTAGATAACTACAGCCTCATGAGTGACCCCAAGTGAGACCAGCAGAGCCACCAGCAGCTAAACCCAGTCCAAACGGCAGAATCGTCAACAGTGGTTGTGCTGAGCCACTAGGTTTTGCGGTGGTTTTTTATGCAGTGGTAGATAAATGACACAACACCCTAGCCGAAGGACATTTACTGATGCGGGGTCACCCCCATTACCTAGGGACAAGAAAATATGTCTGGGCAGTGAAAGAAAAATCATTTATACACATGCCTGTGAGAGACCAATCAAATACCATAAAGGGTTTTCTTTTCTTTCAAACTCTTGAAGGAAAGAAATAGATTTAAAAACCAAAACCTCACCTGCCTTCTGTCTAGGAAAGGTTAGGTTATAACTAATAAACTCTTGTATTGCTTTAGAATCCTTTTTTATCCCTTTATCTGCCCAGACAGAGTCTCCCACATCCTTGTAGGGTTTCTGTTTTGTTTTGTTTTGTTTGTTTGTTGGTTTGGTTTGTTTTGCCTCCTGGTTAAAGCAAAGCCTAGTGGGGATTTGCTGGTAAGCGCCAGATACTCATGCCAGTTAGGGGTTATAAGGCAAAATATTATAATGATGAGAAAAGGCTGTGGTTTAAATAGTATTGGATGGGGCAGGGAGATTGGAAAGTGGGGGCAGCATGGCATGCAACAAAGGGGCACCCCAGGGCTAAGACCCTCATGGGGGATTCCCATGCTAACCACTGGGCAAGGAGGTGTTGGCCTTCCTGCCAGAGCTGAAGGCAAGGGGGACAGCTGTGGCCAGCGGGATGTGGGCGTGATGGCTGCATCCAGAGCTATGGCAGCAGCACGAGGCCTCCCATCTGTAATGTTTTACTTCATCGCAGCTCTGTCTCTCAACAAAGACTGTGGAATCACTGGAAAGCAAGCTGCTTGAGACCCGTGCCAGCACCAGCCACAGTGGCTCCAGAAACTGAGAAACACCTCTAGGAACAGGGGAAAGAGGGGAGAGGGGAGTTCAAGGTCAGGGGGAAGAGAGATGTGGTTGGTTATGAGACGTAACTGATAAAGGAGCCATAATACCTATTAGATGCTCAGAGAATCCCACCACCAGAGAAATGGGGCCAATTCGGCTCATGAATTTAATGAAGGTAGGCAGTGAGCACAGTCAGCTCTCCAAATTGTGAGCTCATTCATTCATTCAACACATTTTGTCTAAATGTGTGTCAAGCACTGTTGTGGGCCCTGCGGATATCACAGTGACTACTACCAGTATTATTCCTGCACGACAGGGCTTATATCCTAGAAAGAAGAAAAGCCAAATACAAAGTCTACTCCTAAATGAAAGCATGACAAGCCCTGATGTGAGCCAGCGGGACTGGAGCAAGCCGGACTGGAGAACACGCAGGGGCTGGCGGGGAGGCCCTCCTGCCTGGTGGAGGGCGAACGCCCACGTCTTACTCAGGTTGGTGCCTTTTATGTCATTTGTGCACTTGCACAATATGTATGGCCTCAGGTAAGCAAAGCCCCACCTTGTGAGACTCTTCCCACTTTCCAGGGTATGGTGTTATGTAACACTGATGCAGGCTAAGATGCAGGAGGGAGGTGGCAGCTGGCAGCAGCATCGAGACCAGTGTAGATGCTGAGCAGGCCCCCCTGGGACCACCTGGCAGCCCTCTGATCAGAGCAGCGATAATCCAGTGCCATCTCTCTGCACTACCCGCGTGCTCACTGATCAAGGACCGGCAGCGGGGCCCCTCTGTGATGGTTCTGCTCCAGAGTGTTCTACCCAGAGTGCCCTGAGGGGACCACGTAGGAGACAGAAGCCCAGTTCTCTCTGTAGGGAGCTGATAAGGCTTCCAGGGCCAGGGAGAGCACAGCCAGTTCCCTGCTTCCTGTATAAAACAGGACCACGGTCCCCAGGCTCCATCCCGCAAGGAGGATGTTTGTCCTAATATCTACTCCTCGCACTAAGCACAGAAGCACCTTCTTCTTACTCCTTCCTTTTCTTCTTGAATGTACCATTACATAAATCCCGTAGTTCATCTCATGACGTAGCTATGAATTGTAATCTTGCTTCATGCCATTATTAGCGATTCTGTTCACAATAATAATCAATAAAAACCCCCAATTCAAACCTGGACATCTGCTACCCAGTTGCCACGGGCGACTGAACAGCTCACTCGGGAGGTATGACAGTGGTTTTTGGTGGCACAAAGGGAAAAAAGAAATTCTTCTCTGAGGCTAACCAAACCAAATGCACGTGTTCTGGTTGTGTGACACGAGCTGGTTCTCTTTTACAAATCTAAACTCCCTCATTTCAGAAGGTTAAAGGGGTATGACCTTTAAGAAAAGGTCTTACCGATTAAATATTAGGGTGGATTTTTTTTTTTAATCTAGTACCCCTGACCCAGTACGTTTTCATGTGATTAAATATATTTCTGTTTTCCTGAAATAGTCGTTATTTGATTAGGAGAGTCAAATACATGACTTACCATGTCTGCTAAATTATAGATTGTAGGACAAAAGGAACAATCTCTGTTATTCTTCTCTTGCCAGGGTTATTTAGGTCAAAGATTGACTTGTGGTCCCTGACATATTTTAGGAAGGAATTGGGTTTAGAGCTTTGCCACGTCATAAATCAACTTGACAATCGTTTTTTTGCCAAAAAAAAAAAAAAATCACATCTGTATTTTTGACCCCTCTTTCTCTTTGAAGTTGCTGTCTCCTTGTTAGGAAGAAATGCATGCTTTCAAAAGCCTCCGGGCTAATTATGTCAAAGGAAAGGGTGTGGAAGCCGATTCCAAATATAGAGTGATGGGCTGTGTGAGGCTGCACTCAGGCTGACCACGTGGAGCGGCACTTCCTTTTCTCATTGTGTCATGGAGAGACGTTAGTCCTTAGCATACAGATGAACTTGCGTTCTACAGGTGAACTGGTCGACTTCCTCGAGCTTCTAACTTGGCTGGACGGAAATATGTCTCCCAGAAACAATTCTGACATCAACAACCAAGTTCTCTGCATTCATCAGTAAACCCACCCAACGAACACTGAATTAAAACGTCCTCATTGCCCAATCCTGCTTTCTCCCTAGTGATGCTTCATGGGTCTAATAAGGTTCAATTAAGACTGTCCAGGCCTCCATGGACTAGTAGAAATAGCTGAATAGCAGCACAGGTGAACCTGATTTAAACTAGATTGACTAAAGGGGTCGGTCAAACACCTGTGGGTAATCCAATGAGAAGGAAGTACAGAGGGCCTCATATTCCATCGATTTGCAGCACAAAATAATTATGAAATGATTCACGATGTTTAAAGACAGACACGATGTTTTGAGAAAACAGTGGTGTCAGGTTTTAGGAGGGGTCTGAAAACATCCGTTTCCAATCTCAACAATTCTGAGTCCCGGGAACGTGGAGTCATGAACACAAACACCCTGGAAACGAGAATTTTAGGCCAACTGATATAGTTGCTCTGTATCCTGACGCGTCGGACACTTTCATCTCACCCTCAGGAAGGCGGTGCCCACAATAAGCGTGTCACACCATCAACACAGTGCCCCAGGTGTTCACCTGACGACAGGAGTCTCAACCCTATGAAGGAGAGAAGCTGTGGACAACTAGAAGAGTTTCTAACACAGATGCTTAACATCAAAACAAAAAAGAAAAAAACAGCTACTCAAATGCCAGTTCAGGGTGCAGGCAATCACCCAAGGGCTCCAGGAGCACTCCAACCCCTGGGAAAATGACTCTCAAATCCACATCTTTCTTGAAATCTCCCCCAAATTCTGGGACCTAATCTCCAACGACCTTCTACATCCAAAACTAAACTTAGAATCTTCGCACACACCCACCCAAATGAAACACTTTTTCCCCCAAATATAATGCTTATTAAAATCAATGAATTACACATGTCACAGTATTCTTTTAATCATGTAGATTTAAAACCTAATGAAGCTTGCCTGACTGCACACTCTTAGTTCCATCTTCTCTTGCTGTCATTTCTTCCCCCAAAAACACTCCAGGGCCAGGCTTAAAACTCCCCGCCCCTTGCAAGCCCTGAGGCTGTCCCAACCCACAGTGTGAAGGCCCTCCCACACCAACCAATTAACATACTCCATTCAGGCTAATCATCAATGTCCACTTCCGCCAATTCACCTGTGTTATGGGTTGACTGTGTCCCCCAGAAAAGATATGTTGAAGTTCTAACTCCCAGTACCTCAAAGTGTGACTTTCTTTGGAAGCAGGGCTGCAGCTGTAATTAGTTATAATGAGGTCACACCGGAGCAGGGTGGGCCCCTAATCCACTACATCTGGTGTCCTTATAAGAAAATAACTGGGCCTAATCTCTGAAATATACAAATAACTCATACGACCCAATAACAACAAAGAAGCAAATGATCCAATCAAAAAATGGGCAGAGGATCTGAACAGACACTTCTCCCTAGAGGACATACAAATGGCCAACAAATATATGAAAAGATGCTCAACACCGCTAGCTGTTAGGGAAATGCAAATTAAAACCACCATGAGATACCATCTCACACTTGTTAGCATAACTATAATCAGCAGGACAAGTAATAACAAATGTTGGAGAGGATGCAGAGAAAAAGGAACCCTCATACACTGCAGACTGGTACAGCCACTATGGAAAACAGTATGGAGGTTCCTCAAAAAACTAAGAATCGATCTACCATACGATCCAGAAATCCCTCTGCTGGGTATTTACCTCAAAAGACTTAAAAACTCATATCCAAAAAGATATTTACACACCTATGTTCATAGCAGCATCTTTCACAGTGACCAGGACATGGAAGCAACCAAAATGTCCTACGATAGATGATTGGATAAAGAAGCTATGGTACATACATACAATGGAATATTACTCAGCCATAAGAAGAGATGAAATACTGCCATTTGTGACAACATGAATGGACCTTGAGATAACTATGCTAAGCGAAATAAGCCAGACTGAAAAAGCAGAAAATCACATGATATCACTTATATGTGGGATATAAACCCAAAAACAACAAATGAACAGGACACATAGAGACTCAGGGACATGGACAATGGACTAGTGGTTACCAGAAGGGAGGGGGTGGGGGAGGAGGGGAGAGGTAAATGGGGTAAAGGGGGGTCAAATATACGGGGGTAGGAGGAAGGTAAAGATCAAATATATGGTAGCTGAAGGAAACTGGACTTTGGGTGGTAATCACACAATAGAATATAGAGATGTCAAATTATAATGTACACCTGAAAATTATATAATTGTATTAATCAATATTACCCCCAATAAACTTAATTTAAAAAGAAGAAAAGAAGATAACTGGGAAGGCCTGGGGGGAGAGCACCACGTGAAGACGGAAGCGGAGGGTGGGGTGACGCAGGTGAAAGCGAGGGATGCTGAGGACCGAGGGATGCTGAGGACCTGTGGCCACCACCAGAAGCTGCAAAGAGCCAAGGAGGAATTCTACCCAGAGTCTCAGCGGGAGCCTGGCCCTGCGGAGACCTCCGGATCTATGAGATGACACGTTCCTGCTGTGTGGCGAGGTCGGGGGCAGCGCTTGGTCACGGCAGCCCTGGAAGCCCTGGGAACCAGATCGGATCACTGCTCCCCATTCTGAGACCTTCAGGGTGTCCTAGTCCTGCATCATATAAAACCAAACGCAGCTCCTTGGTCTGGTGCCTGAGGCCCTGCACTCGCCCGTGTCCTCCTCCCTTTAGAAGCGAATCCCCCACTGTTTCTGCATGACAGACTCTAAATTCCAACCTCCACTGGCTTCTCCCTTTTTCAAAGTCCTGCTGCCCATTTTTCCACCAAAGCCTCCTCTTCCTGTACTGAGTATGTTTATTTTTGCCTCCCTACCGGTCCGTAAGTCCCTTGAGAAGTGGGCTATGGTCTTTTGTAAACCTCTCCTGAGCACATGAATACTCCAAAAGTACTTACAGATTAATCATTCAAGTAACCTTTTCACACACTGTGCCATTGACCTAAAAACACCTGGGCAGGCCGTGAACTCCGTGCCAGGGTCCATGGTTTCAATTTATGTGTCCCCAGTTCCTTGCACAGTACCTGGCACTTCATAAACTTTCAAGAAATTTTTAACTTAATTCACTTTAAAAATCCAGCCTCCAGGTAGATTTGTCCTGAGTCTATCCCAGGTGAAGCAGTATCTGCCTTCTTATAAATAAATTGCTAATGAAGTACTTAGAAGTTCTTCAGACTTAGGTGGCTGAAGAGGTGGGGGGGGGGGAGCCATTCTCTTGCGATGACCTCAGGAAGAAGTCATTAGAAGGGGCCAGCCCCAGGGACCCGGGAGCCTTATTAGTCCCTGATTCATCCCCCACACAGTTACCAGGCTTCCTGTTCATTAATACATGACAGGGTTTGCTCTCTTATCCCATTGTCACCTGTTTCCAGAGCTCTTTGAAAGCATAAATAAATGATAAGTGGCGGGTCTCCTTTCCCCAGGATTTTGTCAGTGCTGAGACTCCTGACAGTTTCCCAAACATGATTTGCCACCACAAATGCCAAGTGGGGCCGCGCCTATCCTCCCCTATTCAGAGAAACGCCGGATAATTCAAAGTGCCACTTCCTTCCAGCAGAGTCACACAGACTAAGGTGCTGTCACAAGTCTCCCGGTAATAGAGCTGTGCCGTGGGCTCTTCAAAGAGCCCGAGGCTTGCAGGGTGGGAGACCTTTGCTCAGCAGGTAAGTCATTCAGATACCCAAGATGCCAGACCCGAGAGATTGCGGGGGCCGCAGTGCGACTCAGGGGGTCAGAGCCGGGTAGGGAGCCCGAAGGAAGGTCATCCCTGTTGGACTCTGCACATCATGGCCCCTCTCTTCCCCCCCCACTTCCCTCCTCCACCCACATCCTCCAAAGTATGTGAATTAGCCTCCCTCGACAGACAGACAGCTATTTCGTAGGCCTTGATTTTGACCTTCACCATACAAATTCTCTGACAATTGGATGTTTAGAGGGTTAGGACGTGGGAGGAGAGATCCACACTGGGAAGGTTTGAAGTTAGAAGCAACAGAAGAGAGACTTGCAATGTTCACAAGTAAAAAGCTTAAAAGTCATCACTCCATCTCTCCATCATAACAACAAGTAAAAACCTGAACAGACTGAAAAATCAACAACTCTTCCAGGATCTATAAGAGCAGGGAGGACACAGGGCAGTTTGTGGCCCCCAGGACTGGGGAGACAGGCGAACACGAGGAATCACAACTCACCGGAGCAGAGAAGTCCACGGGTACCGGGTACCGGCGAAAGCCTGAACTGCCCAGAGCAGTGGCTGGAGGCCGAGTGCAAATGACTGACGGTCAGTTGGTTGGGGTGAATTGGTTAAAAGCTCCAGGAGGACCCCTCTGGGAGAGCTCCCACAATCCAGCAGGCCTTGTTTTACTGCACTTTGCTTTATTGTGCTTGGCAGGTGTTGCTTTTTTTTTTTTTTTTTTAACAAATTTAAGGGCAGACCCTCTCCAGCTACACGATTACCACTCGCTTCATTGCAGCGGTCTGGAACCAAACTCGCAATAGCTGTGAGGTATGTGAAATTTACCTCCAGGAGCTCAACCAGGTTCCCACAGGAAATATCTGAGAAAAAAAAATCCCGTCAGCTTCCAGTGGGGGTAAAGGGAAAGGGAGCCATTTTTAAATACTCCAGCATCCAGAGGTTGCTGCTCTCTCAATGAGGCCTGCCCTCAGGTGAGACTAGTTAACCAGAGGCTGACTGGCTGGGTATCATCAGAGCCTAATTGACTTAGGCAAGAGAAACACCCACCTGCCCCACCTGACATCTGTAAGACTACACTTCATCCCTACATCACCAAAGGCCCATTTACAGCCGCTCCATTTACCTATGTAGAAAAAATGCAAGGCCTACCAAAAGTCAGAAAACATAATTTGAATAGACAGCGAACATCAGAAGCAGGCACGGCAAGTATGTTGGAATTATTGGACTGGGAATTTAAAACAACCATGATTAATACGTAAAAGGCCATAACAGATAAAGTAGGCAGCATGCAAGAACAGAGGGGCAATGTAAGAGAGATGGAAATTCTAAGAAACAACCAAAAAGAAATGCTAGAGATAAAAAAAAAAAACAGGAACAGAAATGAAGAATGTTTTGATGGGCTTATTAGCAGATTGGACATGGCCGAGGAAAGAGTCTCTGAGCTAGAGAACAGATCAATGAGATCCTCGAAAATCAAAAAGCAAAGAGAACAAAGACTGAAAAAAAAAAAAGACAGAATATTCAAGGACTATGAAACAACTACAAAAGATATAAAATACACATAATAGGAATATCAGACAGAGAAGAGAGAAATAGAAGAAATATTTGAAACCATAATGACTAAAAACTTCCCCAAACTAATATCAGACATCAAACTGCAGATGCAGGAAGCTTGGAGAACCCCAAACAGGATAAATACCCCCAAAAGTACATACCTAGGCATGTCATTTTCATAATCATTTCATGATTACAGAAAATCAAAGATAAAAAAGAAATTCTGAAAGAAGCCAGAGGCGGAAAAAAACCTTCACCTATAGAGGAATATCTGATTTCTCCTCAGAAACCATGCAGAAGAGAGTAAAGTGAAATATTTAAAATGTAGAGAAAAACAATCACCAACCTAGAATTCTGTACCCTGAGAAATTCTCCTCAACGATGAAGGAAAAATAAAGAGTTTCTCAGACAAACAACAATTAAGGGAATTTGTTGCCAGTAGACCTGCCTTGCAAGAAATGTTAAAAGAAGTTCTTTAGAGAGAAGGAAAATAATATAGGTCAGAAACTCAGATCTACATAAAGAAAGGGAGAGCACTGAAGAAGGAATAAGTGAGGGCAAAATAAAAACTTTCATTTTTTTATTCTTAATTAATCCAACAGATAATGGTTTTTTTCAGAATAATAATTGCAATGATGTATTTAATATGTATACTTATGTGTATATCTTATATATATCTATGTATGCTTATATAAATTAAATGCATGACATAATTCAAGGGACAGGAGATAGGAATTAGGGTTATTAGAAGGTACTCATACTGTACATTAAGTATTATAGTGTTATTTGAATGTGGCCTTGGACTCAGTGTAAATGTATTTAAATCTAGGGCAACCATTAAAGACTAAAAATAAAAAGCAAGAAAATAAGTATAATTGATAGGCTAAGTATAAATATAAAATGCTCAATGAAAACCAAAATGGCAGAGAGTGGAAGACAGAAATAGTAACAAAGAACAGGGCAACAAATAGAAACCACTAACGAATGTGGTAGGTGTTAATTCAACTATATCAATAATGGAATGTCGATGGTCTAAATGCATCAATTAAAAGGCAGAGATTGTCAGAGTTAAAAAAAAAAATGACCCAACTCTATGTTGTCTACAGGAAACCCACTTTAACTGTAAAGACACATATAGTAAAAGAAAATGGAGAAAAAATAGACCATGCTAGACGTAGTTAGTCCCAGGACTAAGCGAGAATAATGCTGGAACATTTTGTGGTGCTAGAAAGTAAGGAAGCGCTCAGAAAGGATGCAAGAGCATAGAAACCAACCTAAAAGAATTCCCAATGGTCGCAGCTAAAACAATTTGAGCAACAAAATAACAATATTTTATTGTAATTCTAGAATAAAATAAACACGTGAGTCTATTCTGATATTAAAAAAATAATTGAACAAATAATTGGCAATAAGGCCTAGCTCTTCCTTTTAAAAACATCCAATTAATAAATATAGAAGGAAAGAAAGAAATATAAAATCATCATTACAACTTTACAGTAATGACTACTGTGGACAAAAACCCAGCAATGGATGCTTTTTTGAGGAAAAACAGAACAGTTGTATAATCTAAAAGTATCTCCCCCAAGATATTTATTAATTACAAAAGGAAACATCATAACTTTACAATGGAAAATCCCTTCAGACATACCTTACGCCAACTACGAAGTAAAAGCACCAGAAATAAAACCTAATGATATCATGTTTCTTGCTAGTAGATCAGGGTCCCACCTTTCTGACTTAATTACCTCCTACAAATTCTACTTCCAAATAGTCCTACTAGGGTTTGGTGCATCAACGTATGAATTTGGAGAGAACACAATTCAGTCCCTAGCATTTGCAAACAACAACAACAACAACAACAAAAACCCACACAAACATAATCACAACCTAAGCATGAAAAGGCATCAACCCATCCCAAATTGTCTACAAAACTGATCAGTTCTCTTCAGAAGTGCTGAGGAACTGTCATAGACTAGGAGACATGACCATTAAATGCAACATGAGACCTGGAATTGAATCCTGTAACAGAGAAAGAACATTAATAGAAAATGGATTAAATCCAAATAAAGTCTAAGTTATGAGTATTGCGTCCATGTTAATTTCTCGGTTCTGATCACTGTGCTGTGGTTATGTAAGATGGTACATGAGAGCAGCCGGGTGAAGGGTATACTGAAATGCTCTGTGCTATTTTTTGCTCCTTTTCTCTAAGTCTAAAATTCTTTCGAAACAAAAAGCTTTTTTAAAAAATGTCCCTGCATTTCACATTCCTTACAATAGTGGTGGGAAAGGAGAAATAAATCATGGACCATGTTTTCTGGGGGGAGTAGGGAGAGGGGGAAGATGGTACAGAAGGGAGTAACTGCATAATTTCTCCTCCCAACAAGAAGAAAAAGGGGGCCAGGGGTTGGGACAATTCAAAGTGAAAGACAGATTTTACAAGCCAGTTTCATAGAGGCAGATGTGGAATACAGAATCTGCGATCGGAGAAATGGGGGTGGGCCTGTTTCTAGGTGTCCAGCTCAGAGGTGGGCCAGGCGCCTTCTTTTTCTAACATCAGCTGATTCTGTCCACAAAAGAGAGAGGACTCTGCTTCCACACGAACAGCCCAATGCACATTTACCACTGGCGTCTTTCCCTGCCAGCTAGATGATTCTGGGGCTTGCAGAGCTTCTAGCTGATGATTGTAGGGATGAACCCCTGACCGTCTGGGCAGCCCAGATAATTCTTTTTATTTAGGGTGATCCACCACAAAGTGAACAGTCAGTCCCCTCCCCACCTGCCACTCTCCCAGCCACCTTTCAACCCTGTGGCTCCAAGCATTTTTGTTGTTGTTCATTTTACAAGGGTTTTTGTTTTGTTTTGTTTTGTTTTGTTTTGTTTTGTTTTGTTTTGTTTTGTTTTGTTTTGTTTTGAGTACCTGCCCTGTTGAAGGCATACATGAGCTGCAGAAAACAGAAAATAATTCTTGGATAAGAATGGAACACTGACACATAATAGGCACTCAATAAAGAGCTTGCTAAATTGACTTGAGTGCCCTCTATGGATTATATCCAGAAAGCGTGTCTACACTTAGATGATGGTATTTCTGATTACTCATGATCTCTTATGCAGAGTGGCCAGACTATAATAGAAATTGCTGGGTGAGAAGTAGCTACAGCCTTTTTGAAAGATACTGTATTAGTGGAATAACTCCTCTGAGATGTACCATGAACCCTAGATAAAATATAAAAGTCGAAATAATAATAATAGTTTACTATGTACCATATATGTAAACTTCCCGACAACCCTGCGAAGTAGGAACTTTAATAATCCCCAGTGGGGAAAAAAATTAAAACAAACAAACAAACAATCCGCAGTGGGCAGATGGCCAGTAAATGGTGGCGCTCAGACGTGGCCCAGGTGACCGAACCACAGTCCATGCTGTCAACCGTTACACTCCACATCTTTGCTCCCTCAGTTCTGCTCTTGCTTTACTGTAGACAGGAGGCAAGTCTTTAAAATACTCCAGGTCCCCGATTACCTGCCTATAACATGAGAATAACAATTGCACCTTGCCTGTTTCAAAGGGTCAATTACACAAGAGAACATTTACAAATGCTGAACATATAGTACATCACAACAGAACATATAGTACATCATGGACCATGGAGAGATCCTGTCTTTGTTCATAATTCAATTAAATCAGAAATGAGCTACAAAAAAGAAAGCTGAACTTGTTTTAAATTAATGTGCTCACAAATAAGTCATAGGTTATGTTTCATTAAAACAACAAACTGATTAAATGTGTGTGTGTGTGTTTGTGTGTTCACAAAATCTAATTCCTAAATTGCAACGGGAGAAAAACTGAAAAAGCAACCAATTTTTTTTAATTTCAGGACTCCCAAAGGATCAGGACATTACAGGAAACAGAAAGCTCTGGAATCGAGAATGGAGAAAGGTCTGAGAATGGGGGGCTTGGCTGGAAGCCCTTAGACCTCAGGGCGCCCTCCCCTTTGCACATCTGCAGGGCCAGCGGGTCACCCCTCCCCCTCCGCCCCTCTGAGCAGCCTGGAGGTGCACTTTCTGGAGAGAGAAAGGCAGGGCACTCTGGTCCAGGGAACACCAGGTGCAGATGGAGGCTTAACCATACCGCAGACAGCGGATTCCGTGGAAACATACTGAATAGGGATACTCTCCCCTCCCAGCCCCGTTCCCCACTCGCTCTCAGAACCAGCGGCCAGGTCTGTACGTTTCAGGCAAGACCTTGAAAGGGGAATCTCCAGCGAAGGATTCTGAAGTCCAGGGCCCCCCCAAGAACCGGCCTAGCCAGAACCCCGTACCGTGACCCTCACAGTCAGTAAACCCTCCCCCCGGGCTCAGGGCTCCCATCGCCCTTTCTTCCTATCGTGGTCAAATGCATATTACATAAAATACACCATTTTAACCATTTTTAAGTTAACGGTTTAGTGGCATTACATACATTAAAAATGTCAGGCAATCTTCACTCCAAGCAGAAACGTTGTACTCATTAAGCAATCACTCCCTCTGTATCCCCACCTCCCCGTTTCTGGGAACCTCTGTTCTACTTTCTGTCTCTGTGCATTTCCCTGTTCTAGATAGTTCATGTAAGTGGAATCACACGACACCTGTCCTTTGTTTCTCTGGCTTATTTCATTTTGTATAATATTTTCAAGATTCATTCGTATTGTGGAGTGTATCCTAATTTTATTCCGTTTATGACAAGTAATATACCATTGTATGTGTTCGCTACATTTTGTTTATTCATTCACTGTTAACGGACACTTAGGTTGTTTCTACCTTTTGGTTATTGTGAATCATATCTCTCTCACGTGTGGCACGCTCTCCCCACCCCCCAAAAAAAAACCACACACACAATTGAAATTATAAGAGTAGAGAGTAAAATGGTGTTTACCAGGGGCTGGGGGAGAGACGATGTGTAACGCTACATACTTGCAACGACTAGATAATAAGTTCTGGAGACCTAATACATGGCCCAGGGATTATAGACGACAACACTGTATCACAATCATTTAACTCGCTAAGCAACTTAATCATTCTCAACACTAGAAGAAAGGATAATTCTATGACTCCACAGAGCTATTCACTAACATTACGATGGCGAGCTTGTTGTGATATAAATGTATGAAATCAATAGGGTGTATACCTTAAACTTACACCATGTTGTAGGCCAAATATATCTCAATTAAAAAAAAAAAGTAAAGAAAATTTCCCAGAGCTGACACAGATGAGAGAGGGCCTACCATGTGTCGAGCACAAAGGATGGAAATGGAGCCACACCAAGGCTCGTCATCATGGGACTTCAGAGCCCCGAGGACTCACAGAAGGTCCCCCCGGCTTCCAGAGAGGGGAGGACGAAATCCTTTACAAAGGATCTGGAGTCAGGGTGACTTCTGACTTCGCCCCAGGAACTCTGGAACCCAGAAGACAATGGAGTAATGTCTTCACAATTCGTGGGGACAACGATTTCTGACCTAGAAATCGCCACTGCCATTAAAGACACCTGCACGCCATGCACCCAGATGTGAGACGTCCCTGTGGCAGTATTTTCCTCAGAATTCAGTCATTCACGTACTACTTTCATGATGTTTGCTTGTATAACGAATAGCTTGTACTATTTTTTTTTTATTAATTTTTTCTTAGGTTGCGTCCCTTTTTAAACTTTAATTATTTATGGAATTCACTCTGAGAAACCAACGATCACTTAATGATAAATAAAAGGCAACTATTCAAAAACGCTTTAAAATCAAAGCCCTGATTTCAAGTTCTGACTGGCTCCGGGGGGAGCTTCCTAAAATGCTGAGCCTGGAGCCTTTCTCTGCAGGAAAAAGGAAGACTCACAAGAATATAAGAGAGGTGTTTAAGACCCCCATCCTGATGTGTCTTAATGGAATAAAAGAGATTTGAAAGAACTCATTGTCTCTGTGAGCCCACATTATAGGATGCTGCCCCAGTGCACCACCTACCCCACCCCCACCCCGCACCCCGCCCCCAGCACACACACCATCCTGCCAGCTCCTCCTTCTGGAAATGCCGCATGAAACGACCCACGGAGGCCACGTCCCACTCATCACAAGTCTTAGAAATGACAAAGTGGCCCTGTGTCTATCTCTGGAAAAGTACTGAGGGCCGTTAGTTAGATCCAAGAGCTAAGACCAGACACGAACCCTAAATCCTGTTTTGATTTTCAAAACCTCTCTGTGTCTGCTCTTCAAAGCTCTGAGCCCCAAAGGGTGGTTTTCTGCAACAGGGTGGTTTCCTCTTGTGGGACAGAAGCAGGGCGTGCCCTCACCAAACCCCAGTCTGCCCTCTCCACGCCCGTTTTGGTCATGTCGACTTGCCACTTCACGGCGGGGCCTCGACAGGCCCTCCCCCTGCAAGGCTGGGCTGCAGGCCCACGGAGCCTGCGGTCCTCACCAGGCCTCTAGCAACACTGTGGTTTTCCTCCATGCGAACGCAGCCACCGAGGCTGGCCTCCAGGGACAGGAAGACCTGCTGGCCCTGGTGAGATGGGAAGCTTTAGAACTGGGAGTGTGTTCAGCACACTCACACGAGGCTAAGCCCAGCCTCAGACTCCAAGACTCTGCGTGGCCGGCTCTGTGTGGCCTTCCACGACCCACTGCAGCCACGATGCGGGTGCAAGCAAGGACTGGTGGTCCAGAGACTGAGGAGGGGTTCCGGGAATGGTCATCATACCGAGTCAACAAGAAACCAAAGAACATCACTCCTGGTCTGACTCTTCACAAGAACCGCCTCAGCTCAGACTATAACTCGGAGACCTACAACAAGTCGTTTCATGCTTCTTCAATCCAGACTTCTTTCCGATAAACGTTGGTGATCCCTGATGTGCATCCTCAGACCACCTCTCCTGTTCCATTTTCCCTCCCCACCTTGTCATATCATCCAGTCTCGTGGTTCCAATAAAATCTATATGCAAAAGGCTCCCCTACTCTTATCTCGCCTGACAGCCACACTTGCATAGCCTAGCTTTACTCAGTATCCCCATTGGGACTTTTTGTAGACATCTCAAACGTGATACCTCAAAGAATGCTCTCTCCTTCAGTCTTCCCATCTCAATAAATAGCCATTCCTTAACTCCACTTACCCAGATCCCAAACCTTGCCGTCAGCCTTGACTTTTTTCCTCTCACGCTCCCTCCCCCATCAGACTCAGCAGCAAATCTTGTCAGTTCGACTTCCAAGTGATATCCAGAGCCTGACCACCTCTGGCCACCCCTGCTGCTATGCCCCTGGTCTTCATCGTCATGGCAACAGCCTCTGCTCCTATCCCATCCCCAATCCATCTATTTCAACGCGGCATCAGCAGCAGTCCTGTAAGTCAGCTGAATCCTGTCACTCTTCTGGCTTCCCCCTCCCTGTGAGGAGAAGACGAAGATCTCACTGTAACTTTCAGGGCCCCGTGTAAGCTGCCCTGTCACCTCCATGAATTCTTCTCCTACTCCTCTTTTCCTTTTCACCTGGTTCCAGCCTCCCTGATTTCCTTGCTGTTCACAAAAGCCAGGCACGTGCTGGCCTCAGGGTCTTTGCACCTGCTGTTCCCACTGCCTGGACCACGCTTCACCCAGACTCTCACCTCCTACAAGCCTTTACTCAACAGTGACATGTCATTAAGGCTTTCCCTTGCCACCTGTTGTGGGTTGGGGTGTGTCCCCTCAACATGCTAAAGTCCTGACCCCCCAGTAGCTCAGAATGACTGTATTTGGAGACAGGGTCTTAAAGGGGTTAAGTTTAATCGAGGTCATTAGGGTGGGCCCTAAACCAATATGACTGGTGTCCTTAGAAGAAGAGGCAATCAGGACACAGACACACAGGGGAAAGACCATGTGAAGACACAGGGAGAAGACACTCATCCATGGTCCCAGGAGAGAGGACCCAGAAGAAACCACCCTGCTAACTCCTTGATCTCAGACTTTCAGCCTCCAGCATTGTTACACAATAAATTTCTGTTGTTTAAGCCACAAGCCTGTGGTACTTTGCTATGGCAGCCTAGCAACCTAACACGTCACCCCATCGACAATGTCAAAGGTCCCCCAGAACACTTCGTATTCCCCTTCCATGCTTTATTTTTTTCCTCCCTAGCATTTGTTATTATTAAATATACTACAGACTTCTTTTTAACTTTGTTTATTGCCTGCTCTCTCATTAGATAGAATGTGGCAACTCCAGGAAGGTGATTTTTGTCTGTTTTCTTCATCGCTATATCTTCAGAACTAGAACAGAGCCTGGAGTGCAGTAGGCACTCTTTAACTGCTAGTTGAATCAATGCATTTCTCTGCTCCCTGCACCCTGTGACTGTGAACTTGTGTTGGCCGTGCAGACATATGTCTGTCCAGGAAGAGCCGGGCCACCCCGGGGGCTGGGGCAGGACGCCTCGGCTGTGCATTTCACAAGGGCTGATGGGCATCCACTCTCTAGAAGATGGACATTTTAAACTGAACAATGAAGTGGAAGGCGGCCACGATTTGGTGAGGAGGATGAGTCGCTGTATCAAGCAAACACTTAATGACATAGAAATAAAGAGTTTGGTCTCTGGTTCTAACGGGAATAGATAACATTGATTGAGAGCTTGCTGCCGTGTTCTGTACCCTGGGCTGCGTGCTTGATAAGATCTCACTTAATTCCCTCAATCACTTAGTATGATAATGGTGATGATAATAATAATAATAATATTATTAATAATAATAAAAGTATTATTATAATTATATTATTATTATCATCATCATTATCATACTAAGCGATTATTATATTATTATATTATTATAATTACATTACTATATTATTATATTATTATAATATTATAATATAATATAAGTTATTATCATTGTTAATATTTTGTTGATTACTAATAATAATATTAATACTGTTATGAATATTAATAATATAATATGAGTGATTATTATATTATTTTATTACATAATTATAATAATAATATTGTTGTTATTATTATTATTATTATCAGCATTCTGCTCTAATGGACTCTTCCATCCTTCCCACCCCAACGAGGAGAAGATGCAGCTGAGCTTCAGCTCCGGGAACAGCCTCCCACCCTCTCCTCCTGATCGGCCTCCTCACTCCCGGGCCGGGGCAGGCAGCACTGATGCCGCCGGTCTCATCACCAGCAGGCAAGGGCTGGTGAGCTCTGGGCCCAAAGTCTAGAACAGCCATCACGGCCCCAGAGTGTGCCAAGGGCTCAGGGCCAGCGCTAAGCCCCGGTGGAGACCGAGGGCCAGGAACAGGCGCCTTCACAGGATTTCACAGCAGCCCAGGAGGAAGAGGCCTCCACAGTTATTTTGAGCCCATCTTTAGTAATATCTGTGGCTAAACCCAAGTGTCACAGCAAGGGGTGCCAGCCACCAAAATAAGCGCCTTTTCAGAGCTGGCGAGGTCTGTTGTTTGTCACCTTCGGTACATTGGTCAGCAATGAGGATGAGTCACGACTGGCTACAGGAAGTGATACAGGAGCACCAAAAATGCATTTTATTTCTGTTGACTGTTAAAGTTTTCAAGGAAACTTGTTGAACAAGGGGCTATTACATACCAGGCACTTGGTCGGTGCATTTTATCTCCACGACCTTGTGAGGTGAGAGCATCACTATGCAAATGAGAAAACCGAGGCCCTGCGAGCTTGTAAACAAGCAGTGAGGCCCCGGGTTCATGCAGAGCCGGTCGGCATCCTAAACTCGGCATGAGCTCCCTGCTACCCATACGTGCCGCATGGGAAGAGAAGGGACCTTGAACTCTAGGAGAACGTTACCTCTCAGGAAAGTCACATCCGTCTAACCAGATACGTCCACAGTACTGTCCAAGTTACCGAAACAACTTTCCCATCTAGAAGAAAGGAGTTTACACTAGACAGCACTGAGCTTGGAGTGGAAGGATGTCCCGCCTGAGGGGCACGTGCAGAGGGCTTCTTCGGCAGTGTGAAGAAAATCCTTTCCTACTCTTGAAAGCTGCTCCTGATGTCTTTCTCTGTACCCAAGAGGAATTTCTTTGGGTTGATTAAGAAAGGTGGGTTTTCCCTGCTGTATAAACTTGCCTGCTTACAGCTCTGCCATCAATTCACTGAATCACGTTTACGTCTAGCTGATGCTCTGTATCAGGACCCCCATCTCCAGATGGGAGGGTCCTCCGGCAACAGCAGGGTCGATCCCCTCCCTCCAGAGGCCACCAGTGATGTCCACACAGTGAAGGATGATCTTTGAAGGCGATTTTTCAGCTCTTCTATAAGCGCTTCCTAGTGTCTCATCATCCCACAAAGAAATTCTTCCTCCTTCTCTGATATCAGTTTCTCCAGGAAAATGCCAGCTCAGTGTTTTCTCTGTGAGGATGGGAAATTCTTTTCACAAAAGATTTCTATATACCCAAACAACATTACAAAATCAGGAAAGGAGAGCTTGTATAATATTCACTCGTAATCTTACCGACCCGCCTTCAATTTCATTGCTCTGGATCCCCTTCCAAATTTCATCCGTTTATATAAATATTTGCAATGGCTATAATTCTAACATAGGCATCATTTTGTAGACTCCCGTTCTCATTAGAGCAATTCTTCACATACTAGGTCCTCTTCATCTCTGCTTTTCAGGCAAAGCCTCACTGATGTGCTGTTTTTCTTGCACAGAGGATTCCTGGAGTCCTCATTCATACTCCAGAAAAGAGAGAATGACACTTTTATTTGGGGGGGGGGTATCCATTAAGAAAATGGGACTCACTGAGACAGTTTACATAATCTTACCAGATTTGCCTTGAGCCCAACAATATTCGTATGTAAGATGATGGTTGAGGTTATGCCAAGGTTTTCTTACCTTGGATAAAGGTCCCTGTGCTTTGCCTCCTAATCAGCCTACCCATAGATCCATGATTCATCTGCTTAGTTTCCAGTGGAGATAAGCGTTAATGGCTGCTCCATTCTGTCCTGGGAAGGGGACAAAGAACTGCAGGGCTATGCTTTATGCCAGACTTCTTGCCCAGTCTTCACCAAAACATTCAGCGTTTAGCATCTGCAAACGGAATTCTGTCTCCCAGCTGCAGGACTGCTAAGCTCTGGGTCTGTTGACACTTGAACTTCACTGAGAACCGGCCCCACCTGACACTGGTGTCCACCTTAGGAGACAGAATACGTAAAAAAACACCCTTTCTACTCCAAGTTCTTACAGTTAAACAGCATATTGTCCATGACTAGAAGACAGGATTGTTCTCAGTTCAACTCACTGGCTGCTACAGAATTGAACCTATGAATTTTCATTATGCTTTCAACTGTGGTTAAATAAGAAGAGTAAAATATGAATCTTTCCTGAGCACTACATTTTTATCCTGGGACCTAATTTTTTTTTTTAACAGATGCAGGAAAAATTTAAAATACTAGCCCTCAGAAATAACAGGAAGAGATGACTGCATAGCTCTTAGAAAGAGAGGCTATCCCAGAATAAAAGTTGATTTTAGTTAATGGGCATAAATCTAAAGTAAGACAGAGTCCACTGAACATAATATTGAACCCCACCATACTCTTAAACATTCTTCCATCTGGCACATGGGAAGAGACCAGCTCTCTACTTGGAACAATTCTTATTGGCAATTCAATTTCCGAGTGTCATTGTGTGCCCTTCTACGAGCATAAAGGAATGATGCCTTTCTGGCAGAAGGCCCTGGGAGACTTGTCAGACATCCCGGTGAACAGGAATCATCCCTATTCTCAGGGTTTGACTGCACTTTTCAATGCCAATCGTCTGTAATTTTCTTATGCCCACACTAACCTTTCCTAATAGCCGGGCATAGAGCCAAGGGAATGAGTAAGCATCCCTGTCCCTCGCCATGAGTCCTGCTTCTCTGCGAATAAACGGACCAGGAGGCTTTTCCACAGCGGTGAGCCGGAGCCAGCTCATGGCAGCTCTTGAGAGCTGAGCGTTACACTTTCAGGAATTTTGTGAGGGAGCTGACATTGCCTGGATAGCTGGAGATCATCCATCGTGAGATTATTTACACCACGGAAATTGGCTAATATGACAAACCAGTGCCAACTGTGAAACATTTACCAGCACACCACAGCTTTTTATCAAATCCCTGGGATTTTGTGGACATTCAGAAAGGATTAGAGCCACTTAATTTTTTTTTAATTTTCCCCAGAAAAGACAAGAGAAGACAGAGAGTCCTAAAATGTTGGGATGAGAAGGGATGCAAGAGGACACCTCATGAAAATACTGTGACCAAAAGAGGTGACAAGAATGTCACACGGCCAGTTACAAAGAGGGCAAGACCCAGATTTGTTGTCTCCAGGTCACTGCTCTTTGCAACGTCCCATACACTCTATAAATAAATAAATAAATAAGTAACAGCAAAAGACAGAAATTGCTTTCACTCCATTATTCTGGGATTGAATTTTTCCATCTTAAGAATGAAACATTTGCCGTTCACCACCACTTGTCTCAACCTGAGAGGCAAGAGGGTCAAGAATTTCCCAAGCATTTTGTGGGAAAGAGCCACGTTCCACCACCCTTGAGATCTCCAGGTGGGAGTAAGCGCTGTCCTGAGCAGGAAGCCCCTGACGTCTGCCTCCAGGCAGTGGCCTGTCTTGGCCAGTGGGGCAGCTGTGACAAAGTACCATAGACGAGCTGGCTTATAGAGAACAGACATTTATTCCCCACAGTTCTAGAGGATGGAACTCCGAGCTCAGGCGCCAGCATGGCCGGGTTCTGACGCGGACCCTCATCCTGGCTGCACACTGCCCACTTTCCATCGCGTTCACACGTGGTGGAAAGGGGGCTGGAGACCCCTTTAAATAAGGGCACTAACCCCATTCATGAGGGCTCCACCTTCGTGAGCTAATCACCTCCCAAAGGCCCACTGCCAAATACCATCACCAAATACCGCTGGGGGTTAGGATTTCAATGTCTGAGTTTGGGGGGTGGTGGGCGAGACACAAACATTCAGGCCATCGCAGGGCTAGTTAAGGTGGCTAAAGTCAGAAAAGTTAATATCAAAGAGACACTTCTGAGTTCAAGCAGCACTGAATTTCCTAAAGAGATTAGGTCCCTGTCTCTTCTTCTACTACGAGCTGGCCTGGCACAGCCACCTCAGATTCTGGCTTTGGCCACCCAGACCTAAGGGACATGGAGTGACCAGAGTATTTGGGGGGCCTGGGAAGCGCATCAGAATTCTTGCATGTGAGACCCCAAACTTTCATCTCCATGGGGGCTTGAGGGGCTGGGTAGGGAACAATCTTAGTCCTATTTTGTGGTTTGTGACAGGAAGTACAGCAACTTGTCTGAGTTTATAAGAAAGACAAGGCAAAACTGAAAACTTTTGATCGTATGGATTTATTTAGGCTGAAAGATAATTGAGAGCATCTCAGAAAATAACAGTGAAGTGTTAATGAGCTAATTAGCACTTACGCGTTGTTTGCTAATGGTTTGTATGTCAACAGAGTACCTGCCTTTGGTACTTAGAAGTGTATTCTAGACACTTCATTAAATAGAGTATTATCTATTCAAAGGGAAAAGTTAGGTGTTAGATCATGTGGGCAACTTTACAAAAGTTACAGAGTATTCTTATAAGAAAAGTACATTTAAGTCAATCTAGCCTGAAATGGCTGATACTCTAGTTTCCAAGTTTGAAGTAAATATAACCATTGGCTCCATGTTCCTTCAAACTAATACCATCAGCCATGTGGTGACAGACACTTTCAATGCATCCACCACATCGAGTAGGGTTTAATCCACTTCAAAGAAGCTAATTTCATGACTTGGACCTATTTTGGCCAAAGGAAATCCTTGCCGGGCTCTGAGGAGTTGCGCCTGGATTGCTGGTCCTATTCGGATCGACATTCAGCGGATGCCTCCTGCATCCAGAAAGCAAGCCGGCTTCCCCGACTGTAAGGTGCCCCTGAGTCCCCTGGCGACCTCATTGCTAAAATGCAGACTCAGACAAGCTCCAGGTGATGCCTCTGCTGTCGGTCCAAGGACCAAACTTTAAGCACCAAGGAGCTAGACAGTGGAAATAAAATGACCAACAAGACAACATCTTTGCACCGTAGGAGCTTATAGATGCATACGCAGGCAATTTCAACACAGCGTTATGCCGCGGTAGAGACACCAAATGCCCGCATGCTGGAGCACAAAGAAGAGACGTCTAAGAGCTAGGGAGGGAGAGGTGCCAAGTCTTCCGGAGAGAAAAGCGGGAAGAGACCAGGGATGGCCTTGTATCTCTGGCTACGGAGTTGAGAATTTGTTTGATAAGCAATGAGGAGCCACTGAGGGTGACTGGGGAACTGTGGAAGAAATATGGTTTGAGTTGTGTTTATAAAAGCACTCCGGAGTCAGGGATGGAGGCTGAAGGAGACATCCTTGATGTTTTTCCAAGTCCTATTGATTCGGCATCCAAATGATATTCCAGTTCTAGCCACTTCTTTCCATCTCCGCTGCTGCCCCCTTAGGCCAGCCATCATCACTTCTTCCCTGGAATAATGCATTCACCTTCTGACCACCTCCAACTGTGCTCCTACAGCCTGTTGTTCATGCAGCAACTGGAGCGATCCTCTTGGAAGGTAAATCAGGTCATGTCACTCTCCTGATGAAAATTCTCCTATGGCTCCTCGTTACATTCTAAATTCCTAAACCCATCCCATGGCCTACACGGCCCAAGCTGATCCTGTCCCATCCCAGACCATTCTTCCCTTTCCCTGAGATGCTCCAGCTGCACCAAACATGGACCTGCCTCCGAGCCCTTCTGCTTGCTGGTCTCCCTGCTCAGAATGCTCTTCCCTCAGATCTGCCGGAGACTGGCTCTTGCTCATTATTCAGGTCTCGGCTCAGATGTCACCTGCTCAGACAGGCTTGCCCTGAATATCCAAATTTAATGCATCCCATCAGTCAGCTTCTATCCTATTATCTTGTCTTTGGAGCACTTATTGGCATCTGGAATTGTCTTATTAATGTAGATTTATTTATTTAGTCACTTAAACATCACACACACACACACACACACACACACACACTCTCAAACATTGCCATAATATAAGCTCAGTGACAGCAGAGGCCCTGTTCCCCTCAGCCCCTAGAATAGTGAGTGTGGTAGCTGTTCTATAAATACATGTTGAATGAATGAATTTGTTGGCAGTAAGATGGGTGCCAAGGAGACAGATCAGAAAGCTTTTGGAGTTATCCAGGCAAGAGTAGAAGAATCCTAAACTAAGGTAACGCTAACAAAAAAAGGAGAGATAATAGGTTGAGAAACATTTAGGAAGTAGAATTGATAGGACTTGGTGACTGAAGAGAGATGGAACACGTGAATGAAGGAGGAAATAAAGATAAGAACCTCTCTCGCTTCCATATCTAGTGAGCGGCAGTGCCACTAACTGAGACTGGGCATCCCAGAAGTAGGAAATGATGAATTCCGTTACAAATATGATGAACTCTTTCTTCCGGAACATCCAGGTTGCATGTGGGAGAGAAGCGATGAGTGATGGAACAAGGCCCCAGAGCTGGGAGGGGAGGGTTAGGAGATGAGATCCAGAGCACAGGTGGTGGCATCGGCCTTCAGCAGAAACAGGGAACCTTTATTCTCTGAGTCAAGAGAGAAGAGGGAAAAGGTACAGTAAGATAAGTAAACAAGGATGAGTAAATATGTAAGAGTCTTACTTTCTTGGTAAAACAGGCAGTAGGTAGGCAGTTGAGGGTTTTCAACACAATCAGTGACATAAGATAAATGAGGAGCTGAGAAGTCACATCCCAGCAGCCTGTGCAGAATGCACAAGTGGGCGGCAGGCAGGGAGGCCTGGGAGAAGCTGTTTCAAACCAGTGAGAACAGCAGTAAGTAAGAACCAAGGAGGCTCAGTGTCACGTGTAGACAGAGCGTGGCACCAGATCACTCCATCCCACAGGGGCGTGTCCACTGTGATATCACGAAGACTTGACGTTCACACAAGACAAAAAAACAACCCTGGCCTTCGCGTCTTGCCCTATCATTCTTCTTTCTTATTTATTCAAATGTCTCCGAGTAGAGATAAGTATAGAAAAGAATTAACACATCAGTCCTGAGACTGCTACCCTTCAACAGGTCTGGTTCCAAGGCCGGCGTCTGGGAGCTAGACACTCACAGTTTCTCTAAATGCTAAGGGTAGTTAGCAATGCCTGAACTACTTATGCAAACAGTGTGGCTTATGCTACAGAACTGCTTTCCTTCTGGGAGCCTGGAGTTTTGATACCTGCAGTGGGTGCCTGGAGCCCTGAGTCTCTAATGGAATTCCCTAGACAGAAATATCACACACACATTGCTGCATTTCACTGGTAGGGAAGAGTGAGCATTTTGTAATCCCTCCTGGGAGAGAGAGATCGTAAGAAGCCTGCATTTGGATTCCTCCAGACTCTGCCTGTGCCTTTCCCCCTTATGATTAGATGTGCACCCTTATTACATCACTGTAGTAAATCTTAGCGATGAATACAATCGTATGCTGTGTTCCATATGCTTCTAATGTATCTCTGAACATGGGGGCCTTTGGGGACATAGTCTATACCTGCCTTCCACTTTGGTGTCACTTCCTATTTCCTCTGCTGCCGCGTCCTCTTTCTACCTTACTGCGTGACAAGGTCCAGAGATGGGGACAGATGCTTTAAGAAATGCATCGTCAAGAATGAGGATGTGGCATGTATTTAGGGATAATTGGTTTCTTAGGAATGATCCTATTAATAAGGGGAATTTGGGTAGCACAAATTCTAGTAAATATAGACGCTGTACAAGTGGATTTCAAAATTGGCTCTGAGGAAAACATGGTAAATTCCCCATGTATGGGTTCAGCTCCAGTCACTCTGACTGTTCAGAATGCATAAACCCTTTATTTGAACAATTATTAAGGGAAATTCCTTTTGACGCGCCTCTTAAAGATGTTATGAATAAATTACAAGCTGAATTATTAGAACTAGCTTATACTCCTGTTCCCACGCAGTTAGTAGAAAAATTAGTAAAAGATAAGAAATTTACTCATAAGCCTGTGCCTACTATGGAAGGGCCTCCTTTTGTGGCCTACTGGATAAAGAAAAAACTAGTAGTTTAAGATAGATTGATAGAAAGGCTGGTTGAGTCAGGATCTCCTTGGTGCTTAAAAACAATGGAATGAAAACTTAGCTTACAAAGCAGTTTTGTAAAACTGATTTTTAAAATGTTTTCCTCAATACTGCACCAAGGAAACTGTCAAACAGGTATGAAAAAGTTTCAGCTTAAACTTTAGATAACAGCATAAATAAAGTAGCAACTGAAAGATTTATTCAGGCAAAAAGAAGAACAATGTCTGCCCACGATCCAATATTTGCTGATATGAATACCTCTAACTATCACCTTTACTTAAGTCAAACTTTATCTTATGTAATAGATATAAGAATTAAAAGTTTAGATTGTTCCATCAAGCAGTTCTGTTCCAATGATTGAGAAAAAAGAATGAACTAATTAATCATGAATAATAATATACTCTATAAGATTTTCTGCTTTGCTTAACTACGGAAATTTAACTCTCTGCTACCTTAACAACAAAGTATAATCAAATGTTAAAATAGAAAGTATAAAAGTTGTACTCAAATCACTATAAAACGGAACAGTGTCACACCGCCTCTGAGCTAGTGTAGTCGACTATATCCCACCTTGTACATCTTCAGGGCCCCCTGGATCCTGTCGCGGCTGGACCGCGGCACTCTGCCACCATACCACACCACTGAAACCATGCTTGCCATGCGTAAGTCCATCAAACAGCACCACATGAGTTGTAAAGAGTCGGGGTACCACAGATAGGTCACGAGTGTCAGTGTGGTCAGTCTTGGCATGGCTTTCCCACATTCTGGATCACGTCCTTTCATGTATGATTCAAAAATGTGTCTCATAAAGTTTTTCCAGAGAACTAGGCAGCCTTCCCTGAACATCAGCCCCATTCCCTGAAGGCTGATGTGTAGCTTCTGTGACTTTGATGAATGCTGGTTAATAGATTCCAACCCTAGAGCAGGAGTCAGCAAGCTATGGCTCACAGGCCAAATTCAACCCAGCATTTGTTCTTATAAAGTTTTATTGGAACACAGCCATGCCCATTTGTATACATAGTGTCAACAGCTTTAACACAACAGCAGAGTTGAGCACTTTCAGAAGAGATCCAACTGCCTGAAAAGCCTAAAATATTTACTAACTGGCTTTATACAAAAAAATGCTCGCTGATTTGTGCCTCGAATGAACAGGTTAGAGTTGTGCAGAATAGGACAGAGAAAAGCAAGATGGAAGTTAGAGAGAGATTTTTACCATTTACATGTTTGCTTCAGCCTGGATTTTGACCCATATTCCCAATTTTTCTGAATTATTTGACTCACAACATGTAACCTGAAGCAAGAGAGGAAGTCGCAAGAGATTGAAGGAAGTCTCTTCCTCTGCTCGGGAAAGCAGTTTTGCTCGAACAGAATGAATGGTCACATTTTAGATTTATTAATTCAATAAATATCTACGGTGCAGTGACTCTGGGTGAGGCCTGGTGATGAGACTCTATCAAGTCACGGAGATAAGCCAGACACAATCCCTGCCCTGCGGGGACTCCCTGTCCAGGAAGTGAACTCTTCAAGGGCAGCATCCATCATGGTAGCACCTTCATGCCCCCAGTGCAGAATACTCTGTGCGCCCACACGGAGGGGGTACACAGTAACTGGGTGCTGCTCCACGGATGGAATGGGCTGGACAAATAGCATAATGATTTCCAAAGCCTAGTCTTGACATAGGTCCAAGGAGTTATTTAAAATCCATTTGTGCACCAAACAATATCTTTAGATGGAATCAGATGTCATACACGGGTCTTTGGGAAGTTATGTTTAATCTGTTTTAATGACTAAGTATATCTTCAATTTAAAAATCACTATTGAATACCAAGTGCTACTATGGACTAAATGTTGGTGCCTCCTCAGAATTCATATGTGGAACCCCTAAACCCCAAAGTGATGGTATTTGAAGATGGGCCTTTGGGAGGTAATCACTGTTAGATGAGGTCATGAGGATGGGGCCCTGGTCTGAGAGGATTAGTGCCCTTAAAAGAAGACACTACAGAGAACTTGCTCACTGTCTCTGCGCATGCACAGGAAGAGGTCATGTGAGCACTCAACGAGAAGGCAGCCATCTGCCTACCAGGAAAAGACCCAACTATGCTGACACCCTGATATCAGAATAAAAATGGTAGAAAGAGACTCTCTTGCCTGGTTGCATACCTTAAGAAGCAAGCATTCAGTTTTTCACCATTAAGTATGATATTATCTATAGGTTTTTTTATAGATGTATAGGTTTTTATTAAGGTGAAAAAGTTCTTTTCTATTTTTGAGTTGCTAAGAGTTTTTATTATAATGGATATTATTTTCATGTATCTGTTCTTTTACCCTTTTCTATCACTATTTTTTGAATTCTCAATTTCCATCAGTAAATCACCACAAAAAGTTTTATTAGAAAGGATTTTTTTGTTACTCATAAAAGATACTTAATTTTCAGTATTGTCAGTATTATTTACAGGAGTTAGAAATAGCAAAAATATCAAATGAGAATTTTAAATTGTAACTTAACATCCACATATTCGATTTTATCTGATTGACTGCTGTGTTGTCTGGTTTATTTGATTTATCACTACTTTAGAAAGCTTTGCACAGCATTCTGGTAAATAACGGTTTATTAGATATCAGATTAGGTATATTGAAAGGAAGAATTCTGATAAGAGAAATAGGAAAAGAACACAATTGGATAGAAAGAGCTTATTAGATATTGCCCATAAAACTATATACTGGCCTTTAAATTTCTGGACTGAGAAAGACTCCCAGGAGAATATCAAATATTGCTTTCTCCCATATCCTGCTAGTTCATAGAAAACTTAATTCTTAACCTCTACTATACTAAAGATTGAGTCAAGTTTACATAATAAGATCGAAAAAACCTTGAATACCTTATATAAATTTTTCAGATTAGTTTTCTTTGGGAGAGAGAGTTGTCTGGGGTCAAAAGTAAAATTAATTTGATTCTCAAAGAATTGGAATTTATTCCATCACCTAAATGGCATATCTAGATTTGGCAAGATGCCTCCATATCTTGCTGGAGACTTGGTCCGCAGAGATAAAATAAAAATGATTCATATTCATAAGCATTCTGGAGCCTGCAGAGAGCTTCCCCCCACAACAAATCAATGAAATGTCCATTGTCCACACTGGGCGGTTATGTGAGTTTGAGAAAGAGGTCTTGCCTCACCCCCACAGCCATTGCCCCCTCTCATCTAAGGTAACACCAGCCCTGCTAGAGGCTCAGCATTGAACTTGCCTGGGGACATGATATAAACCATGGGGAAGAAATATTTCCCTCCTCTCTGAAAATCCACTCCACCCACAGGCTTGTCCCTGGGATTTCTCTCACGGAGCCGTGATGATCTGGGCTGGAAAAGGCAGGAAGGAGGAAGGAACGGTCCCATCAGCCATCGGGGCTGGAATCCCCTGGAGAGCGGCCCTCTTGACAGTGCTTGGAACCTTTGGGCAGTTCTGATTCCAAGAACAGCCATCTTCACACTGGGGGGGTCGCGGGGGCGGTGGGGAGGACCCATCTCCCTGTGTGTTTCCGCCAGTGGTCCTGCTCCACCTCCCAGCAACCTGCCTCTGACCAGGGCTCTAGCTTTCCTAAATGACGTCCCTCACGAGAGAGCAAAGCAGTTGTCCAGGCTCGCCAAACCTGCCCTTCACTCTTCCCCGATGCAAACGCCCAGGCGTTTCCTAAAGCCAAGAGTCCGACACACATCGAAACACCAAGGGACGTTGGATCCCCATAGAGTCAGACTGTGATTTCTACCTCTTCCGCACTTCATGCTGCGATCACATTAGTACAGCTTGCACAAGGCCATCCTGTCGCACCATCGATTCTTTCCACAATTCGTACAGAGCTGCCCAACTAAACACACCATTTCATTCAGAAGCAATTTTGTTAAGATGCAAACGCCTCTGGAAGAGGCATTTACAAAACAATGCTCTGGAGAGAAACCTTGTTGTGAACTGATTTCTCAGATCTAGCTCCTTGGTGGGACGTCTGACGATTGGGCGCGGCTGGAATACTCAGTTTGAGGGGAGAAGAGGTCCCTTTTGTGAGAACCGAGGAAATCAGGCCTATTGGGGTGCCACAGAGGACAGAAAGACGGGAAGAGGGAGAAGGACTAAAAAGAGGCGGTGAGATTGTGTCAAGGACAGAGTCCAACTTCTCCGTAGATTTTCCACGGTTCAGAATTGCCAGAAACGTCAAGCCTTTTCAAGCTCTTTTCTCCTTTTCCTTCCAGTGAATTTTCCAAGAACATCAGTCCCTCGGTCGGCCTCACATGGAGAAGGGACTGTCCTCAGTGCTGTGTTTGGCACCTTCAAGCTTTACACCCTCTTCTGGCAGGTTCTAGTCCACTCCATTTTCCCTTTAAGCCTTTTAAAAAATGATCTCCAGTTTTCTCCTCATCGATGTTGTCACAAACAACTGCCTGGCCCCTTAACCAAGGAATTAATTCATCGTGGCGGGGGTGGGCTGGGGGACAAGCCAGACAAACTATCCCAGTAGCCAAAACAACAGCTGTTGTATCACAGTCACAGCATTATATAAATAGAAGGACCTCGGAGTAATCAAACCACTGGATTTACATCTTCCACCAATGCCTAGAAGGAGGAGTTGCGGTGGGGAGGGAAGACCGTGGAGATCGGGCAGCTAGCTATTGAAGGATCGGGGCAGAGGCAGAGGGAAAATAATAGATTTTGAGCCCCCCTCCAGGCACAGGCTGGGTGCTTCCCCTTTATTTAACATTCACACCCACCTTAGGAGTCTGTATCATAAGGCCCACTTTACAGGTGAACTCACAGATCTGTCCCAGGCCACACGGCTAATGGATGGATGAATAAGATTTGAGCATCGCAAAAGTCTGTCCTGTTCCCACCCTCCTACACAGCCCCATGCATCTGAAGCCATTCATTCCATTTGATCCTGGTTGTCAAAATAATGCCACACGGGAAAAACCACAGATAACAACTACATAATCCTGTAGCAATGAGAAAGAACGAGCTTAATGTTAAGAAAAGGCTCCAGCTCTGCTTTAAGGCTGTGAGGCAGAACCACAAATGGTTAGAGAGCTTGCAAGTAGCAGCTTGCATCTGCAAGCTAAGAAGCCACCAGTAGGCGAGCAGAGGGAGGGACCAACAGGTATACCTCATGTCCAGGTGTGTCTTTCTTATGTGGGCAGATCAATAACGTCAGCTCACACTTCAGAAACAGTGATGTTAAGTAAACACACACACGCACACACACACACACACACTCACATTCACAAACAACGCATCACTGTAACTTAGCTCCCAATGTGCATCTCATTTAGGTACATAAAGAAAAGATGCACCTTTGTGTTTTAGCTTGGGAGGGTGCAGCCTAGAGCTGGTGGTAACGTGGGAAGAGAAACACAGAGAGCTGTGGTTGGCGAGAAGCCACAACTAACAGACCAGGGGATGGGAAAAGGAGAAGGACCACCCTCCCCCAGGATGATCTGGAAAATACTGGTTCATACTGAACCTTAAAATAATTAGTAACTATGGAGTAGTAACCAGTTGATTCCACCCTCATGCCCACAAAAAAAAAAAAAAGCAATATAGTAAGGACAAAATTAAATAACACATCTGTCTCCTCGTGAGTCTTTCTTACTGGAAACCATGAAGGATCTTACACAGCATGCTCACACTTTAATGTGATTGTAAGGCAGTCGCCTCACAGTACATAAAATACGTTAAAAAAGAGAGAGAGAGAGAGAGAAAATGAAAGTCGTAATTGGACTCAAAACTAAGGTAATCGTCTCTGCGGAGCAATTGCAAAGCAAAGGGATCAGGACTGGAGATAGGACACGGGCAACCGAGCCCCAAAGCAGTCAGGGGCAGCCAACGGCCTGGTGGCTCACAGGGAAGGTGTGGTAGCCCGCTGGCCCTGCCAGGCTGTTTCCGGTGAGAGAACTCTTCCTAACTCATCCACAGCCACCTTCTCACTGTGTCATCCCGTGATGCACACATGTGCATGTACACACACATGCACACACACGCACAGACAGACTGACAGACAGACAGAATGAAAGGGACTGCGCCCCTCTCTGGTGTCTCTTCTTGTAGGGGCTCCACCCTATGACCTCACTTAACCTGCTTCCTCAGGGGGCCCATCTCCAAATGCAGCCGTGCGGGGGGTGAAGCTTCAGCATATGAATTTGGAGGGGGCATGAATGTCCCGGCGTCTTTGACAAAGTCTGTCTTTCTCTGCTACTGATTCCTAGAAGATGGGGTTTGGTTGCTGTTTTCTCTCTGTTGCTTTCTTTTTACATACATATTACAGGAGAAAAAAAATAAATAATGGCTGATGTTCTGTTAAAATCTTTTAAGCGCCTCTGTGTTCCCTGCTCTGCCTATTCTGGGCATTTTCACAAGCATCCCATGAATGAATATTCATTGGACAAACATTGACCAACATCTCCAAAAGACAGAACAGCTCAGGCTTTGGCACCAGCAAGACCTGGGTTTGACCTTTGCTCTTTGGCTTTGCTTTTGCTCTTTGCATGTCTGAAAGAACTCGCGTGACTGTTCTGAGCCTGTTTCCTAATCCATAAAGGGATTATTGTGAGGGGTGACTGCGGAGGCAGCTGGGTTGATAGCTTTTACTCATACACATACAAATTGTAGTCAGCATAGCTATCTCTCCTTCTAGAATATCAGCAAATTAAGGGAAGGAAATATAACTTCATTTTTGTATCCCTAAGGCCTATCGCAGGGCGTGGTGGTGATGACAGGGAGAAGAAACAGGGTCATCGGGGTGTGGAGGAAAAGAAGGGGGAGAGAAGGAGAGAGGGAAGAGGAGGAAGAGAAAGACAGAAATAGGGACTAACCTTTACTGAGCTGTACTAGGCACTGTATCAAACGTATACCCTTATCAAACCCTTTTACTGTTTGCCTTCCACATGGTACTATAACCATGTTTTAGCAATCTTATACCTTTTGTGTATAGAAATGCTGTCAGTTACACAGTGGGATTCTCATAATTATTTGTAGGATTAATGCACGTAGCCCGCCAGTCATACTCCCTGATATTTAATCAGCATTGCTTCCTCTTACATCAAAGAAACTCTTCCCAATAGATAAAAGGCAGTGAGAACTCAGGTGTCATTGCTGAGCCATTGGGGAAACTGAGGCGCAAAGCTCTCAAGGGGCTCATCCACCCCCAAGCCAATGGCCACATGCCCTTCTCTGCTTCCTCCCCAGTTTCCAACCAGGTGAAGAAAAAATAGAAAGTCTCTGGTGACAGATGAGGAGCAAACAGAAAGCTCCTGTGCCCTCAGATGCGCATGAGAACAAAGGTGCCATTCACCAGCCTGGTGGAGCCCAGAGCTCATCCTCAGGAGGAGACCATCCAAAATGGGGATGGAAATTACAACCTGGGAATCCCATATGGAACATAAAAAGCCAAGGAGTGCATTGCCCTTCGGGGAAGCAATCCCAAGACGTGAATGTTGAGCACTTGTCTGGGGTGCCTGCCAGATGTGTCCACCTTCGAGGCACCTTCCGGTCCCAGAGGGCGCTTGGTGACCACCACAGGCATCAGTGAGCGCGTTCTCTCTCCTCTCGGGAACAACAAAGAGGATCGTCTTGTGTCTCCAGCGAGTTTTGTGTCTGTAATTCCAGCAAGTGTCAGGCTGTCCAAGGGCGTCGTGTCAGAATGCAGGTCATAGTTTATGCCAGGGCTGGGGCTGCTCTTTTTTCTTTTTATTTTACTGATAATAAAAACAAAACCAAAAATAAAAATTGGACAAAGTGATCAAAATCTGTTTGGTTTTATAGAAAAAAAAAACACTTAAAAAAATAAGAAAACTAAGGGGACCATATAGAATAAGGGCTGAGAATAACATTTAGGACCGAGAGTGCCAGCTGGTGCAACGCCTGCTCAGAACGATTTGCATCCCATCAGTCAGAAGGTATCTCTTTGTCACAGACCACACCCCAGCCCTGGCAGCTTCTTTACAGATCTCTGCCAGTGTCACAAGGTAGCAGACTGGTGTTACTTGGTCTCACAGCTAGAAAAACAACCCAAAGCATCATCTTCCCAAATAACAGACCAGCCAAGGATTCTTTCTGTGGTTCTAGAAAAGAGCTCTGTGTCTTCACACAGCATCGTGCCTTGGATGAACCGCTGGGAGTCACACACTGCGTTCCGGGGTTGGGACTGGACTGAACTGGGTCCTGAAAATGTTAGTGCTCAAGATAAGTAGTCTTCTAATGCAATATTTAAAAAATCAAAATCGATGCCAAAGCCGCTGTAGGAAACAGTTGGGTGGTTTCTCAAAAAAATTAAACATAGAATTACCAGACGATCTAGCCATCCCACTTCTGGGGATCTACCCAAAAAGAGTGGAAACAGAGACTTGAACAGTTACTTGTGGCTCTATATTCACCACAGCATAATTCGCAAAAGCCGAGAGGTAGACACGAGTCACGTGTCCATAGATGGATAAACAGATAAAGGAAATGTGGTATATATGTAAAAAGGAATATTACTCTGCCTTAAAAAGGAAGAAAATTCTGACACAGGCTACAACACGGATGAACCCTGAGGACATTGGGCTGTGTGAAATAAGCCAGTCACAAAAGACAAATCTTATATGGTTCTGCACACATGAGGTATGCAGAGTAGTCAAATTCTTAGGGACTAAAGGTAGAATGGGGTTAGCAGGAGGGGAGAGCGGGAAGTTAGTGTTTATTGGGCACAGAACTTTACTTTGAGAAGATAAAAAGGATCTGGAGATGGACGGTGGTGATAGTTGCACACAATTGTGTGAAAATACATAAGGCCCTTGAAAATGGCTAAAATGGCAAGTGTTGTGTTACATATGTTTTATCAAAAAAAAAAAAAAAGATGCAAAAACATTCATGATGAACAAAATTCCAAAGTTTTAAGTGAAAACAGGACCGGCATTATGGAGTTTCCCCTCTCTGTGTTTCTGTCACTTGCCTTTGACAGTCCTGACTCCTCTCCCTGTCCGTTGGGACTCTGATCTCTCCTTTGCTGTGTTCGAACAGATCATCGAAGTCACGCTTCCCTGTGTGAACCTTCCCGCCGTCCCCGGGCTTCACCACTCACTACGCTGCGGGTTTATTTCACGTGCCGGCTTCTCCTTGCCCTAACCCCACGGTCAGCGGGAGCCTCGCAGCCCGTGAGCCCACGTCACCTTTAGCAGAAGGCCCTGCAGGGCTCCTGTGCGAGCTGTTTTTCCTCCTCTGGAGGAACTGACTCCTCGTGATCCTCTGAGCTGTAATCGCATCAGGCTGGAATAACTCGACACGACACTCTCGTTTGTCTGAAACAGAAGTCGTTTGTGTTCCAAGCTTCCACGCTCTTGCAGATGCCACCCATCGATCTCCTCTTTGAGGACAGTGACAGCTTCGCCCACTCCTTTGGTCTTGCCTCCGAGAGATGCCATGACTAGCAGGGATGAGAAAAGTTCTGGGCACAGAGTGGCAGCTGCAGGCAAAGAGCGGGTCTGGGACTCGATCCACAGCTCTGTCCTTGCTGAGGCATCCAGCCACCTCCAGCGGGGACGCACGAGATCTGGCCTCAGGGCCAGGACGGCTCAGGCAGGGGCCTTCGTGCTCCACAGGAGGTACGGCTGCCGAGCAAGGAACTGGATCTTGGGCAACTGGCTTCTTTAGAGCAGCACATGCCAATGGCATCAGAAGCCTCACAACACTACGATACAGTCCCCGGAGAACTGAGTGAGGTATGAGAAAAGCTGGAGCCACGGCAAGCCCTTAGCAGTTGTGTGTCCTTGGGCGCTTTGGGCCTCAGCGGCTTGACCCCGTGGTGGAGATAATAACGGCTATTTCAGAGGGTGGCTAAGACATCAAAACGGGTTCGTCATTATGGAAATGTTTGAAAACTCTACGGTGCCGAACGAATGTAACATGTTATTTTGATAGTTCTCTAACCCAGAGTAATGACTAGGCACTTCTCAGAATGAAACAGCAAGACAAGGGGTGGCCCCCTTGTGATACACAAAGCAATATGGGCCTCAGTATCGAGGGGACTTGTGCTGTGGCAGTGGAGACCTCCCTGGAAGCACGAAGGGGTAAGGACCCAGCCCCTGGGACTATACACCCACTGTGGTGGGGGGTCTCAGTGATGGGGCAGAAGTGACATCACTCAGATGACTGTGGAGGTACCCATGGCGCCGTCCTGAGCATAGATAGGAGAGCACGCAACAGGAACGAGATGACCCAGCATCTCTTCCAGACTCATTTCTGAGCCTGCAGAGAGGAGAAGGGGGTCAGAGAGTACCCTGGTTAGAGGAGAGGAGGCACGGAAAGTAGCAGTCCCATGGAGCCAAAGGGGACCAGAAAGTTCCCATGTACCTGGGTGCATCCCCGATGACTTGTGACACTATACACATCTGCAGAGCATGTGGCCTTGTGGACATACGATTTTGCTTTTTTGGCCACCAGCAGTCAATCCCCTCCTTCTGATTATGGCACATCCTCTTGGGCTTTCAGGAGAAAACACAGCCTTTTTCCCACTAGAGATCCTGAAAAAAGTCAAATCATCTATTTCCCAGGCTGCCTTGCATCTCCACAAAGGCAAGGGGTCTAGACTTGTGCGTGCCGGACTATGAGTCAGGTCTAATACAACACATGCAAAAAAAAAAAGGCAGAGCATCCTTCTGGCAGTGTGGCAGCAGGCATGGCAGCAGCTCTGAGTTTCTTGGACCAGGGGCATACAGTGCCCTGGGCCAGCAGCAGAGGTGGCATAAGCAGACATCCCAGAGTTCAGTGATGGCGAAAGCAGGTGCAGGGGCTTCACCAGGCTGTTGTTTGGAGTGTGACTAGCTGATGCTGAGTCTCTTTCCAAACCTGGCTCTATGTCTTCTGAAGTATTCCTTGGCCAATCTCATCTCCATTCAATAAATCTCTTCACGTGTTACATAAGCAGAGGTAGCATCTCTTGTTTGCCTTGATAAATTCTAGTTGACACACCAAGTTAAAGAAATATCTCAGGCCCATACTCTCTAATCCTTGGACACATACTCAGGAACACCCCTGGCACCAGCCTGGCATTCGTCCTGGCCCTCAGGTCACCAACACAGCTTCTCGGGGCCCCTGATGCGTTAACTTGGAGCGCTGATGTGCAAGGAACCTCACTGTCTTACTGCTCATGTCAATTATGGCAAGATGAGAATCTCCCGCAGATGAAGGACAAAATAACAAACTTCAGTTTATGTCAAAAGTTTAAAAAAAATGTGTATTTTGGGGTTTATGTCTTAATAAAAGAATTCTTCTATAGAGTGATTTCAGCCAGACTCTGGATTAACAGAGAGAACTTCTGAAGGTTAAAATGTATTCCTGGTACACACATCACTGTAGAGTGAATTAATGAGGACTTGGCTCCTCCCCACAAGCCAAATCCCCTTCTAAGTCGTTAGCTACACAGTGTGGTTGACGTAAAGACGCTCTTCGGGCCTTGGCTTTATTCCTCAAGCGATGAGGCAAATGGTGTCGTCGCCATCTCTTATCCCCGTTGCACAGAATGTGGACTAATGGAAATGACATCATTTTTTTTTTTGAGATAATAGCAAAGAATCGATGTACAGTCACAGAATTCTGGAGCTGGGGATGGTGGTGGTGTGCCAGTAAATACTTAACAACCAACTCTCAAAAAAAAGTGAATGCATGTGTGTGTGTGTGTGTGTGTGTGTGTGTGTGTACATACATATATATGTATATGTATACATATATGTATACATATACATATATATGTATATATATGTATATGTATACATATATGTATATATATATGTATGTATACACACACACACACATATATGTAAGACTGTTATAAATTTTGCTGATATAAAGAATGTATATTTATAATATATAATTTACAGATAATAATAAAATACACAGATCTCACGCAGTCGGTATTTTTCTCCCAGGATGCTTTCATTGATTTTTGCTGAAGCCCTGTATCTGTAATCAACCATGGTGTGACATATGGATTTGCATTTCAGTCTGCTAACTCTTTGCCCAATAAATTTATTGTAAATAAATATGATGATATCTCCTGATAAACTCACTCTTACACAAACTATGTTCATTGAACTAAATCCTCTTTCACCTTCTGCTCAAGTCAGGACAGACTTTTAAATTTAATTTACACTACTAATATTTTCTCCTTCACTTTCTTAAGTCAAACCAGGGGTCCCCAACCCCTAGGCCGCAGACAGGTACTGGTTCATGGCCTGTTAGGAACCAAACACACAGCAGGAGGTGAGTGGCAGGCCATTGAGTGAAGGTTCATCTGTATCTGCATCTGCTCCCCAGAGCTAGCATCACTGCCTCAGCTACCCCTCAGATCATTAGACATTAGATTCTCATAGGAGCACTGGTCTCTGGTGTCAAAAAAGTTGGGGATCACTGGCTAGACAGTCAAAAGATAAATTAATCACTGATATCTAGCATTTGCCAATTTCCTTGGTGTAAATATTCTCATCCTGGCTGATTTCAAGCTACCAAAGTGATGGCCTCCCAGCCTCCCAGCTGATAGGAGACCACATTAGCACACTATTACATAGTGTTTCTACCATATAGATAAAACTGATGTAAAAAACTCAAAAGCATAGATAAAATGTTATATAACAATTAGGCAGTGATGTGTTTTGAGTAGTTATTACCTTTGTTTTTAATGAATACATTTATTTGCAAATTTATATATATTTTTAATAATGGCTATATTTAACAATCAGCTCACAAAATTTTTAAAAATTTAATCAGCTCCCAAAGGCTGATAAAAGCTGTCTCCAGCACACTCCTGGCTGGAAGAGACCTGGAGGGAGTCACATCTGGTTTTCTACACATACCATCTATTCGGGGACAGGAAGTAGGGATGGCAGATATGGGTTTGGACTTTGAACAGCCCTTAAAGATGTGCATTCACAAGTAATTCTGGATATTAGAAGCGTGACGTCTGAACTCTAGTATGGCTGCCATAGCATGAAGCTCTCTTGCTCCTCATCGACTTTGTGGATTTGACCTGTTTTCAAGCGAAAATAATGAATGAATGAATGAATGAATGAATGAATCTGACTTATTCTCCAGTTGCCAACTTTGCCTACTGGTTGCACAGACCCTGCTCTATCCCTCCAGACACACCCTGGCTTTGACAGCATTTCTCATAACTCCACAGGGCCAGAAAGACAGAAAGAATGACACAGCTGGGGATCATTTTGTAGACAATTAAAGCTAATGAGTTGACTTAGCAAATGTAGCAAAAAAAAAAAAAAAAAGGCAGGAAGTGGCTCTGGCTAGAGAATAGTTTTGCCTTGGTAGCCGGGAAAAGACCAGTAAGAAAGTAAGATGGAGAGCATCTGATCTACTAGAAAAAGTTGGTATTTGCTTAACCAACCCTTGACCATAGCTGAACTGGAGGGTGGACTCTGGCAAGGCTGAGGGGACAAGGCACTATTATGCTATTGGTAGGAGTGCACACTGGTACAGCTCTACAGAAGCCGATTTTATCATTGACTCTCACGGTCAAGGATACTTGTTGCAGCACTTTGTGGTGATGATGGCACTGAATTAGAAGCAAAGTCCAAGTCTAATGATAGGTGGCTTGCTAAATGTATCAATGACAACAAATCCAGGCAAAGGAATACTATATATCCACTAAAAAGAATATGGCAGCTCTTTTTTGCCTGTTGTTGAACCATCTCAAAGATATGCCATTAAATGGGGAAAAAAAAAAAGATGAAAAACACTGTGCATAGTAAGCTACCATTTGGATATTTTAAATAATATATTTATACCCCTAAATGTGCATAAAATGTCTTTGGAAAGATACACACCGAAACTGGTCACAACTTGCCTTTGAAAGAGAGATCTGACAGAGGCCAAGAGTGGAGAATGATTTATCAACATACCCCTTTAAAACACTTTCGTTTTGTACCACGTACTAGCTCCTTTTTTAATAAAATAAATAATGAAGTGTGTGGCTGTTTTTAAAGGCTGACAGCAACTACATTTCCGTGGTTATTAACCATGGCCCTGAGCTTCTCGAGTTTTTCTCTAGGCAAATTTTAAAGGAGCTTCTCTACTCCAGTTTGTACGATATTTTGAAACCCCCTGTCTTCATGAACAATGATGCATTATAGTGTCAGAATTTTGAAGTTCATTTCCTCACGAATGAAAACACGCTATTATTATTTTTAAAAAAACAAGAGTCCGATCCATGTAAGACATTGCAGCATAGAACCACATGCTAAATAGTAAAATTGCATTTCAAAACATGATCAGACGTCAGCCTAATAAGCCAGGTGTTAGACTCAATCACAGGCCTCAAAACACATAATCAAGTATCGGTAAGCAGGTGTTTTAAGTGAAGATTGAGACAAACAGTTGCTTTTGTGGTTATTTGGGAGGTTTTGGAACATTAAAATGGACTACCTCACAGGCAAGCCAGCCAACTTAAGAAGCTTCTCGGCTGAACAAGTCCAGACAATAATTAGCACTGGAGATTTTAACTGTATTGCAATCAGAAAGCTTTGAGCCTAAAACTGAGCAAATCTCTGTCCTTTCCTGTATTTCCACTGCCTGTAAGATGCTGCCTTTATGGGTGGCAATGCTTTTAAAAATCCCTAGGACATATTTCACTTTGTTCAGACTGAAGTTGTTATTCCCTTTAGAGAAAAATTGCGTGCAGATCACATACAAATATTCAGTCCCACAAAGCCAGGGACCCATATCACTTCCCTCTCCAGTGTGACGTGTCTAGGATGGGGAGTTCTGAAGAAAAAGCAAAGTTCTACTTGGGAAATGAGTTTTCATCTTCCTACACATTCAAAATGGTATCTCCGTGGCCCAGGTCAGTCCAACACCCTGCCCCCACCCCCATGAAACTCACTGAAAGATGAGGGAACAATTTAAAGTGACTGTCCTTGATAGAAGCACCCTTTTTAAGATGCAATATTAGGAAGACTAGCCTGTCACTTAGGCTTCGTAGAGTTTGCCCCTGTGATTGAGTCAACGCTGAGACACTGTCCCTACTTAAAATTGTAGCTCATTCATTTCTCCTAATCCCCCAGATCGTGAGCAGCCACTTAACTTTGAGGAAATTTCTTATGCTTCCCTTTCTGGTTCTTTTCCCTCTTCCCCTGGCCTTGGGTTACCACTAAAATATTAGTTTCAGTTCTTATCATTTGATCTCCTACAGTTAAAGGGAGCTGTTACGACACTTATTAAACGTGACACCAGTTTAATAATAAAGCTCCAATCATCCGTACCTTCGATAGAGGGAATGGTGTTTGAGACATCAAAAAATGTCGTCAATCGTGGCTATCCACGTCCTCCTCAAACAAAATTGGGAGTGTTTTACCAGGTCTGAACAACCGACAGGTTCTGAGACTACGGGTTCTGAGGCTGAATGAGCAGAGAGGACTTCATCCTTCCCTCCCACCAGTTCCCAAAACCTGTCAGTAACTGCAGACCACATTAGGACTTGTTTTTCAGACCATCTTCCTCTTTTGAGCTGTAGGATTCAGCAGGGTGCTGGTTAGTGGACAGTCGGGGTTTTTGTGACTCAGGACATTCAAGCCTGAACTCTGAGCCTATTTGCAAAGATAAAATGTTTCCTCTCTAAACTGGGGAGTCTGGCTACCTTTGGGCTTTCCTGGTCCTCCTTTGTCATGTAACATCCTTCTTTCTTTGGCGTGTGTACTCTCTCATCTTCCCGCTCCTGACAGCGACAGTGACGGTGACAGAGGCTAAGTGTGAGCCTAGACGTCTCCACCTCAGCCCTCTCAGCAGCCTACGCCACTGTAGCGGGTTCCACAACCTTTAAGATGGACTGGAAATTCCCTCAGAATTCCATCCTACAAATGAGTCAGACCAGTTCAGTCGAGACCTTTCTTCTTTGCTGTGCCTCATAAACCCCTAACTGCCTATAGAAATCATCAGATGCAAGCTCTATCTTCTCTTTGCCCACCTCCTCTGATCTAAGAACTGCCTTCTTGCTTCCCTCCCAGACCAACTCCTCACCAAGGCCTTGGACCCCAACTCTGTTGGCTTCTCTCCTGTAGCTTCGGCTTCTCCTTCTGTATTAGTTCTGGATCATCACTATTTGTATATAATCAAACATTAAATCAGAAGCTGGGGCTGAAGCGCCAAGATATAACGAAGGCTACTCTCCAAAGTCTGTTCTAGACCACGCGTGAAATCTCAAAGCAGAGTAACCAAGAACCATTATCATGGCTTTTAAATTCCCTCACTCACACGGAGGATAAAAAGGGTCACAGGAGTGAGGGTCGCAAAAATTTTTGAATGGAAGACGGTTCTCTGATGAGAAAGCTGTGAGCCTCATTCCTCAAAAATGGAAGGACGAAGGGAGGTCTGCCTTCTCCTCTGGCCCAGGGAGGGAGCTTCAGTGGGACCACTGGAAAGATTATGTGTGCCCTTGCAGCTGGGGATGGAGGGACTGGGGCCTGGCTCATGGCTGAGGAAGTCACACCAGCCGGCGGCATCGGGGCAGAGGGCTGGGTCTGGGAGGTGACTTCGCTCATGGGGACCACATGTAAGAATCCTGCTCAGAGAGAGGCTCTCTGGAAAAGAAGACCCCAGAAGTAACAGGATTGAGCAGGACTGGGGTAGGAGGGTGGGGTTTGAAGGCAGAACTGAGGGTCGTTCAAGGCCACAAGGCCAAGGAATCCGTGGAGATGCCCGGAGAGGGCAAAGCCATCGTACCACAGAGCTGGCCTCATCTCCTAACCCGCCTCCGGCCTCTGGCCCTGGTGGAAGAGGCACAGTGACGAGCAGGGAACCAGGGACAAGGAGGTAGTGGGGAGAGACGAACCAAGTGAGCCCCACCATCACACCAAGGGGCCAATAGGGGTGCAGGGAAGAAGATTGAGCATTAAACCAGGTCCAGAGTATGGATTATTGTTCTGCAGCAGACGTTCTAAATTAACTGCGACTGTGACTAACATGAGTCAGAACTTGCTCTTACGTGAGAGGAACCAGAGATATAACCAGCTCCTGAAGCAGATTTAAAGGGACAGCGGAAAATGAAAGTGAGACTGCTTTTCGGAGTGCTAACGCTTCACAGGAGGACAGACAGACGTGCTTAGAGAGAAGCACAAACGTCCCCAGGACTCTGCCTCGACTTCTAGCTTTGTCGCCTCTTCTTCCTCATCCTCACTTGAGATTCCTACAGGAGTTTTCAGACTTTCTGCCTCTACTTCATCATTTCCCACAGCCGTCTAGCTTCTGCCCCGATTATCACTGCTCAGACAAGTCACCATTGACATCTTTTTCTTCTTTTTTTCCTCAGAATAAGTTTTTCTTATTATAAAAGCAAATGTTCTCATTACAGAAAAATCAGACACTTCAGGCAACTAAAATGGACATTAAAAAATGAGATCTGGAAACCCACTCATACTGAGTCAACCATGTCTGTAGATGCTAGGTTACCTTCTGAGCAGATATTTGTGCATAGATATAGAGATAAATGCACAGAGAATACACACATGTCACATGATTTCAAATGTTCATTATTACAGTGCTCATTTGAATAAATTTAAATTCATATATAAACATATATATACTACTTAGAGTACAAATATATGTATGTGTACAAATTATATACGTATTTTCATAAGGACTTAGCAAGTTTAAATAGATATCTCAAAAAAATAGGATTATAGAAGATGATGCAAATGGTTGATTTATATAGATATATTCTTTACCCAGAACTCTTTCTTTGCATAGCGAGCTTGTAAAATATTATAGTCCATATCCGCTTTTCTTCTTCACTCAGGCTTTTTGCTGTTTTCTTTTATCTTTGCACATCTTACGTAAATCAACACTGGTTTGTTTTCTGCTACTTGTGTTTTCCAAAGATTTATAAAAGCGTTGGTTCTGTTATTAAAGAAAGGGCTCTCTGACAACTTGGCACATCCATTTATGCCAGGAAACAGTGGGAGCTAAAATATGTGATATTTACTTAACACTTTATTATTTATTTTCCAATTACATATATTGTGATATTTAGATAGAAAGAGACAACGGTGGAAATTCTAGGCAGACGATTTTTGACGCAGGGAAGATACCTTGCACTCACAATTCTGTTAAGTCCGTTCTTGCCAACGTGCCCATATATAATTTATATTACACCAAGCATATTGAGACACATGTCACTATGTTAAAAATAAATAAATGAGCAACAAAGACAGGTAACACTAGAAATTCAAAATCCCACTGCCTGGGAAATAATTTTATGTGAGCCTCTCAGAACTTTCCCTAAACATGCATAACTCCACCTACCAAGACATTATTTTGTTTAATTAGTTTTACAAAGTGAGATATTATCCCAATTGTTCTATAACTTGCTTTTCTGCTTACAACGCCCTAAACGCTTTTTCAAATCAAGAGACACAGATGGATCTCATTCAACAGTTTATATTATTTTGTTTCATATGGCCCACGATTTACTTAGCATGTCCTTGCTGAGAAACATGTGTTTCAAAGTTTTTATCATCATTGAAAATGCAGCTTTGCACTCTTGTACCTACATTTTGAACCGCTGTCTAATTATTCGTGTAGGCTAAATAGTCAAAAGTTGCCTTGCTTGGTTGCACAAGAAGCACATTTACATTTTGATGGTACCAAATTATATTCCAAAAAGATTGTGCCAGTGTCCTCTCCCTCACACTCTCCAAAAACGGATATTATCAATCTTTTCATTTTTGCCAATCCGATAGGTAAAAATTTAACTCATTGTTTCTGTTCAATTAACATTTTTTTTTTCATAGCTGGAGAGACTAAATTTCTCAGACGTTGATTGGCCATTTTATTTCTTCTCCTAGGAACTTCTAAATCCTGTCTTTGTCTGTTTTTCTGCTAGGCTATTTGTCTTTTCTACCAATTTATAAAATTTATTTAGCTTATAGAGATATTAATTTTGTCATGCTGACTGCAAATTGTTCCCAGTTTTTTTTTTACCTTGTCTATAGGTTTTCCTTCTCCATAAATTTTAATTTGTTATATAGTCAGTATATTCATCTTTTCCTCATAGTTTCTGATTTTAATATCACACTGCAAAGTTTCACCACCCTGTAACTATAAAAATATTCAGTCATATTTTCTTCTAATATTTTTAGTTTTACTTTCACTCTTAAATTATTACTTCATAGAGTAAATATTGTGGCATAAAAGATGAACTTTTAAACTACATACTATTTTACGATCTTTTTTTTATTACTTAATGCATTGTGACCATATTTCCATGTTAATAGATATATTCTGTAATATTACTTTATGCCGGTTTTATAATTTATTGAATTAATTTCCTATTATTAGATAACTAGAATATTTCTAACAGTGACATGAGACACATGACGGGAACCAAACCCTCACACATTGCTTTGATGACCCCGTTAGTGAACATTTCAAACCATTTGTAACTTCTCTGTATAAACCTTGCCCAGTCTTCTCATCCTGTCCACTCATCCAGCTGTTCAAACCAAACTCTTAAAAGTATTCCTTGATTTCTCACTTTCCCTCGGCCTTCAAACTCGATGCATCAGAAAAATCTCATCGGCTCTTCCCAACTTCTCACTTGCATCCCGTTCTTCTCAGCTGCACAGTCTTCTCATCACCAGTCTCCTTAAGGCAGCCAGAGTGTCCTTTTGAAAGGTAAATCCAGCTTCCAACCCTGTAATGACTTCCCCTTGTACTCAGGAAGTAGAATATAAAAGCCCTTCTAAGACTTCGAAGGCCTCTGTCGTCCGCTCCTGCCTACCTCTCGGACCCAAGGTCCCCCCACCCCAACTCATCTCTTGCTCCTTGTTGCCCAGACATGGGCATCCTTTCTACTCCTTAAGTGGACAAACTTATTCCTAATTTAAGGCAGGATTTCTCACTCTCGACACTGCTGACATTTGAGGCCAGGTAATTCTTTGCTGTGGGGGCCATCCTGTGCATTGTAAGATTTTCACCAGCATTCCTGGCCTCTACCCACTAGATGCCAGCAGCATTCCCCCTGAAAGGCCCCTACCTGCCAGCTGTGACAACCACAAATGTCTCCAGCAGACATTCCCAAATGTCCCCTGCAGGACAAAACGACTCCTGCTTGAGAATCACTGACCTTGGGCCTTTGTACTTGCTGTTCCATCTGCCTGGAATGTTTTGCCCTCCGAATCTTCATGCAAATGTTTCTTTCTTATCATTCAGAACTCAAATCAAGTGCCACTCACTGCCTCAGAAAGGTCTTTCCTATCTACCCAATCTAAATGAGCTCCCCACCCATCACCAATCACCCACTGTCACGCCACCCAGCTTTTTTCTTAATAACTCTTATCACTCTCTGAAATAACCTTGTCCAGTTACTGGTTTACTTGTCTGTTGTCTGTCTCTCCTACTAAACTTCAGGCCAAGAGCAGTGCCTCGTGTGAGTGAGCAGATGTTCAGGAAATATGTGTTGGTTGAAAAAAATGAATTCCCAAAAGAAGAGACCACAGATTTCTTGGTGGCTAAATGTAATGGCTATTTTAGAGTTCTTATAGGAATTCTCTCCCACACTTGACACTCCTGATGGCCTGCTCTTTCTTTGAGGCACCACTTCCCTTAGCTTTCATAACCCTGTGTTCTTCTAGCTGATCCTCATCTCTGGGACTGTCCTTTCCAGTTTCCTTCCAATGCTCCTCTTCCTCCACCCAACCCCAACTTGCTGCTCTTCGGGGAGTTCCATCCTAGGGTGTCTTCTCTTCCGATTCCCCATCATCCAGCAAGGTGACCTCAGCCACTCTTATACTTCATCAATTAATCTCTATTTTGTCACAGCTCCCAAATCTATGCTTCTACCCCAGACACAAGCAGCCACTGGGATGTCCCGCAGGCCCTTTGTGTTCATTATTTTCAGTCCAAACTCATCACGTCTACTGACCCCAAGCCACACCCTCAACAACCTCTCTCATCAAGCAGTTTAGCCTCTTACTGCTGGAGCTTCTGGTTCCTATAGTAGAATTATGCTGGATTGCTACAACACCCTCTGATAGTCTCTGACACTGGCCCTGCTTCCAAATAATACACGTTCCTTGCACTTCTGCTTGAAACTCTCGATGGCTTCCCATTGTTCTAAGTCTGAGATGTAAACTCCTTCCAAGGCTCATCATGATCTATCTCTTCCAGCACACCAACCATCTAAGCCGTGTTCTCCCCTCTGGGACTAGAGACGTGCTTCTTTCTAAGTCAGAAACATTCTTGCCTCTATCTCTCTGTGCAAATTCAAATATTTTTTGTAAATGTTATTTACAAATATTATTTGTAAAATGAACAGGTGGATGGAAGAACATTCTTGGTGTTCCCATTACCCTTATTCTTGAGTCATTATTTCTTTGGCTTAAGTCTCCTAAGGCTTTTAGAATAGTCAGATCTATGAAATTTTTCCTCCATTGCCAGTCTCCAAATAGTCTTTGCTTCCAATGCACCTTGAGATGCCTTTTTGAAATCACCTGTGGGGTTTTTATATCCTGCCCATCTTACTTCCCAGGCCTTAATCCTAATTTTTATATCCCTTCTTCTGCTCTGCAGCATAGACAACATTCTAACCAGTTTCAGAGCTTGCATCTCTCAGCTAAGAATCTAGCTCCATATTTACATTTTGCTACCACTGGGTACACTTAATAACAATGACTAAGCATTTCGGCAACTCTCACATTATACAAATGAGATTCAGAGGTAACATAATAGATTTTCAGGAACTGATGAAAAAGCGATTTATTATAAATAAGATGTGAATTAATAAGGTCCATATTTAAACAAGCATACAAAAGGAACAGCAAACTGCTATCTGCTCCAGAGATGTCACCGATCGGCTTCTACGACCTGTCTCCAGCTCAGCTGCCACCGTCTTGTGAGTTCTGGCGTCACGTAGTATGGCATCAGATTGACATACTACGTGAACGCACTGTCAGCTGAACCCACGTCGGGACAAAGCCTCTTCACAAAGCCTCCTCAATCAGACCAGCCCTGGAGGCCCTTTTAAATGACACCCCTCAAAGGAGCATACTCCTCTGACCTTATCTGAAACGTTCCTATTGGGGTGGACGGAGTGACCCCCAAGGACCGTTGGACCTTGCCTGCAGTACACGCTGTTTTCCCCAATGGCAGAGAGCAGCCGCGAGTGCCACTCGCACAGCAAAGCAAAGACAGTAACTTTGCCAGGCAGAGGGAGTGAGCAGGAAATTCCCCTGGCAGATGAATGACGGCTAGTGCTCACAGGGGGGATGTGGGGGTGACGCTCGTCCACCCTACCCACAACGTGAAGCTTCAAGTACCTACATAACATGACTCTGAGTTGCCATTTTGAGAACACAGAGCCAAGTACTCAAATGTCATCTCATTCTTCTGGGCCCAGAGACCTGGGCCTCTGTCAGTGTTAGGAGCCTATTGCGGCCAAGTTCTCAGAGCTGTGTCACACTCAGAGGGGCCCCTCCGAGTCTGATCGTGACTGTGGAAGCCACCGAGAAACAGGTTCCCAAGGCTTCAGAAGGTATCTCAGAGCAATTATTAACGACAAAATGCATGTATGTTGCGATGTGTTAGAATACGCACCCCGGCCACAGTGCCCGGCCCTGCACTCAGGGCTACGAGGAAATTAAAAGGGGAGAGTCCTGCTCTGGAGACAGCTGTGACCCAGCTTACAAAGAAGGACTTCCACGTGAGAAAGCACACCTCACAATGGGGCTCTCGGCCTCCTGCACCACCAGCCACGTGGGGCTGCTGGGAGCGTAAGCACAAGCGAGGTAGACTGTCTGGTGGCCACCGTGGTCACAGTATGTAGGGCCTGAGATAGGTCGGGGATCCACGGAAATGTTTTCATTTCTTTTAAAATCAGAAGAAGAAAGTGAATGTTATCCAATCTGGATTGCATTCATCTCTATGCCATTCATAAAATATAAATTTTAATATTTTTTGAGACAGGAGGAGGCACATGAATGGCAAAAGTTTCATCAGAGGACCCCCGGAGGTCATGATACAGCACTGAGCAGCTGTCACCCCACAAACGAACAGCAACATGAAATGCCCAGTGCCTAGTCTGCCCTTGCATATGCGGCTGCCAGCCAAGCAACCAGCCTGCAAACCTCTTTCCTTCTCTCCCTAGGCCCGAGCAGCCATTTTGCTGACAGGTATCTGGACTCTGCCCTGGACCTAAAAATGAAACATTGATAGGAGTGATTATGGCGATCACAGCTGGAACTATTTACTGAGTACTTTCTGTATGCATCAGATTCAGTGCTAAAAAGTTTATAGGCATGACCTCATTGAACCGTCTCTACAGCCCTAGAAGGCAGATATTACTATCTGCATTTTGTAGATGAAGAAAGCACAGCTCAAAGGGTTTTAAGTAACAAGCTCTGCCATGCACTTGACATGGACAGCTCTGGGGAGCGCTATATCCATGTTCTATTCCCTGATAATGATGCCTTCAGAGTCATGTGACACCACAGAGCTGGTCAGGCCAACCCATGTGCTTTGGGGATCAATGATAAACATCTGAGGAACAGCTAGTCAAGGTTCAGGGTGAAGTCAGTGACCACGGGAAGTAATTGTCCTCTCCACTGTTCGTTGAGGACCAAGTTCAACATTTCTTGGCCTCACTGGCTTCACGCTCAAACCAATGGAAGCAAATGATACATCCATACTAAATAATGCTACACAGGGATTTAAGAGAATGGACGCACATGGGAAATCTATAAAGTATATTATGAGAAAAGAGGAAATTGCAAAATAGTACTTACTAAATTATCTAGTTTATGTTTTTGAAAACCCACATAGGTATGTGTATAAATGCATAGAAAAAGGTTTGGGACAATGTAAACTAAACTCTTAAGAGCAGCTATTTCTAAGGAAGGGAAGACATATGGGAGAAAGGTTTATCCTAGTTTCCCATACAAGTAAGATTTTGCCTTTGGCTCCCCCAGTGGTGGCAAGTGCTGGGCGTGGCCAGCCCACAGAGGTTCCAGTGTCCCCAGCAGCTACCCAAGGCACTGGGTAATAAATATAATGAGGGTGCAAACTTTGACCAATGAAAGAGAGATGACAGGGGTCTCTTGGCAATGTCCTCGTGACCAAAACCAGCTGAGTTTTCTTCTTCTCTTGGGAACGTGTGGCCTACTTGGTAACTCCTGCCTTGTATTTTACCCTCCTCCTTCCTGGTCTCACGGTCTCTGCCTCTCAATCCCGCTTCCCTGGGATTCCCCGGGATTCCCCCCCACACACCTGGTGTTAGCACAGTAAGCTTTGCCTCCCGCTCACTTCTCACAATATATGTCTATGTCCTTTGAACTTTGTACAATCACAATGTATTCAGGTTAATACTGGTATAAGGATAAAATAAGATTAAGAAGGGAAAGGCATTCGGTTTATTTTAAATAGCAATACCAATGCTATGACAATTCAAGGTGTCTTGCTGGAAGGATAGCTAGGTAGAGGAATGGCTGGCATCATCATTTTCCATCATTCCCTCTGGGAACCAAATGCTCACCTGTGTGATACTGTAATGTTCCATTGTCTTCCGTTGAGTCCCATTGTCCCTCCCAGTCGGGTCAACTGGGTCAGACCCTCCAGGCATTATTACCATCTCCAATACCTCTGAACCAGCTCCCGTTGCCTCCTCTTTCTTCCTTCTCTGCTTATGAAATTGGCGTGTGTGTGTGTGTGTGTGTGTGTGTGTAACTTAGGTAGTTTCAGATTGATTAAACTGGGACCTCAAAGAAACAGTCCCAAGATACTACCTACCAGCACCTGTCCTTTTTAGCATTCAAGAGCAACCTGAGATCTTCCTGAGATGAGACAAAGGATGGGAGCCAGAGAGGAGAGATGGAGAGCTTGACTGGAAGTTTAGCCAGCCTAATGGCCTCCCCCATCTTCACCTACATCATCAAGTGTCTCAGACGCAGAAACATCTTCAGGTTACTAAAAGAGTAGGAGATAGGGGAAATTGCTTTAAAAAAAAAAAAGTCAGTAAATGAGCAAGTTCATGGTCTTAGTGGCCAAACGGAACGGTGTTTCGCAGAGTCACGCTTTAAGTGCCAAAAGAAGCCGTAATGCAGAGTCCTGCCCTTTCTCTGCACCCCCGCTTCAGGAGATAATGGCTGTGTGCTGACGTAGATGGGAGGGGCGGTGTGGGTGTGAGTTTGCCACGGAGAAGTATGCTGGGTGTAATTCAAAAAGTTTTACCTTCCCGGAAGTGCCTGTGGATGCTTTGTAAATGCCAAGACACAATAGAGTCTGTCTCAGACACTGCTTGTTTTGTTCCAGAAAATTGCTCTCTATCCTGACTCAGGAATTGCATGAAAAGACAGAACAAACGAGAGGCTGGGGGAACAGGGTCCCGGCATTTCGGTGAGAGAGGATTTGGTCCCTCTTATACAAGAATCCTACGCGTCAGATACCCTGCAACTGGACAGGCTTGAGGTAGAACTTTCATCTGGGGATTGGTCAAAAAGGAAAGTTTAACCAAAATAAGTAATCCTGGCGGGTTCGATGTAAAACGATAGAGGTCCAGGTGAGCTGCTCTGTGGCTGAGCATCTTTCCTTGTGGTAAGCCCTGATTTCCGATTCAGAATGAGTGAAGGGACGAGAGATGCCTTCTCTTCCAGCAACAGAAAAAGCAGCCCACCGGCCTTCCCTCTGCCTGCCTCGACTCTGTTCCTGTTGACACTCTAGCAAAGTCAAGGTCTCCCTGGGTCTGAGCAGGCCTGCTAGGAGATTCTATGTTTGTGGCACAGAATCCTTTTTTCACCTAAGCAAGCCCAAGGAAAACTCTGTAAACGGCATTTCCGTCAGGATATTTGAGTCTTCCTTTTCCTGTGGGTTTGTTTGGGAAACGGAAAAGTGTTCCCCCGGAGAGAGAGCTTTTCCTTACAATCTCTAGTCTTCACTTCCAGGGTCATCCTTGTTCTTCTGACCTCTGCCTCCCTGCCCCCCATCCCACGGCTCAGTTCGACCTGCCCGTGGCCTTCACCTGCAAGCTCAGCCTTATCCAGCGCTGGAGCCAGAACTGACCAAGGCAAGAAAGAGATGCCCAGGCTCAGGCCCACCAGCCCATATCCTCTGCCAGAAACTGCCGCTCAGTCCAGTCCCCGCCTCCCCCAGGTACAATGAGGCCCGGGTACCTCGTCTGCTCTTGTCACTCCCTCTCCTCTGGGGGAATGGAGCAGACCCCATAACTCCAGCCAGAGCCTGGGGGGTCTGCTTCTCAACTGGACAAAATATCTGGAGTCCCAAACTACCGCCTGCTGCCTCGGGTGACTGCTGTCATGCCCATCTTCCACGGGGCCTGTGGATAGTCACCTCTGCCCGAGCACCCTACACTCAGAGGTTCTCAAATGTCAGTGTGCACACCTGGGAGCGTGTTGAAACGAGAAGTCCCACGCCCACCACTGCAGATTCCAAGCCAGGTGCCTGGCCCCTCCGTTCATCCTGGGTGATTCTGACAGGAGAACACTGTGAACCCCGCCTTGCATCACACACTGTGGGTGTACCACCCCCAAGACCAGGTCCTGTTCAGCTCTGGATCCCCTCCCCTGTGCCCGCCATTGACACCACCTCCTCATATCCCAGGCTGCTTTGCAGTCACGTCCACAAAGCCATGGCGTCGCCTATAACACTTTAACATGTGTTGTGTTGCATTTAAAGCGCCCGGTGTTTTTTCTCTCAACCCAGCACAGCCATAAATCACACCCTGACTTTCCAGCCCTGACTCCTACACACAATGAACATTCAATAACTTCTCTGTACCGAGCAGTGACAAAGCTCATTAAAGGCATATATGTTACCAAAGAGAAATGTGTGTTGATATTTCAAGCAGGATAAATTTTTAATGAACTCTAATCACACAGAAATGGACAGATTAACCTAAGGAGGTTAGCTATAATAATTTTATATTTGTTCCATTTGTCTAACTCTGGCCTTTTTTATGCTGTAGCGGAATACCTTTTGATCTGACACCAAAGGAATTTTCCATCATGGCTTTATTTCAGAAGGCTGCCTGCAGAATCGGCACCCCACCTTGTGGGCAGACAATTATTTGCATAGCCACCCTCCTCACCCTGTAACCACCACGCTGACAGCATCCCCAGAAGAGTCAGCCAGTCCTGTGACTGTCCAACCCGTGGGTCCAGGCCTGAGATTCCCTCCCTCCTCCCTGCCGTCATCCCCTGCTGTGCTCCCTCTCCCTGCCCATCATCCTGACTCACCAGACACAGCACTGGGGCCCACATGAGCACAGAGAATGACAGGAAGGAGTCCAGTGTGTGAGAAAAGCCTTCACTTTCTCCTTTCTCTGCAGTTATCACTCAGCTGTTTCAGTAAACAACAAAATTGTCCCCCACACACACACACACGTCATGACTGTTGACAAGATTAAAATAGTCTGGAGGTGGGAAGGGGAACACAGCTTAGTCTGAGTTTTTGAAGTGAATTGCTTTCCCTGGCTAAGCCTCTGCGCACCTCTTCTTTCCCGAGGAAAATTGAGGACAAGAGGCCTGGTAGAAGTGAAGAGAGCAGCTCCCTACTCACACAGGAAAAGTTTAGAGAGAGACGAAATGAGAAAAGACTCATGTAGCCTCTGCATGGGTGAGGCGGGCGGGAGCTCTGGGCTCACAGCCGAAGGTCCCTGGCACTGCAAACACCTTCCTGGGCCTCCGTCACATTGATTCTCCCTGCTCAGGCACGAAGCTCTGAATTCTACCTGCACGAGCGCACAGGTCACGTCCAAAATAAGGAAGCCTAGGTGGGCAGCTTCACAGCCATCTCTTCAGAGTAGAGTCCTGCTGTTGGTGGCCCAGTCCTCCAAGGGAGCAGGCAGAAACGACCCAACCCAACAGGATGGAGCCGAAAGCATCCTTACGGACTGCAATGGTACCCAGGGGATGACTCACACCACGAAAACCCTCGATGTCAGGGGAGACAGCTGCCTGGCCCTGTCAGCCAACGCTCTCTGATAATGGGCAGGCCCTCCAGATGAAGAGACATTTTCCATGATCTTCAAATGTGTCCTGAAAGGGTTCACGAGGATGGAAACGAACAGATTAAGTGGGGTAGGTGTTCCCACAGCCGGCACGAAGGTTAGAGGACGGACGAAGTTAAAGCGTTCGGAAACAGGAAGGAGGAGAGCTCTGTGCTACACGCCTTTTGAGGTTCACTTAGAGAATCTGTCAGAAAGTAGCTGGGAATGGAAGGCTGCATGCAGAGAAGGAAGGAAAGGGTAGATGACATCCTTTGGTCACTAATTGCTGCCATGAGCCTCCGGCACCACCACCTCAGCTGCCCTGGCTCCCAGGAACCCTGGCAGTGCATTCTTGGGGCCACCCTGGCACCTGTCAGCTCACTGTAGCTCCTGCCCTCCTGCCCTATCCCCCTCGCCCCATCCCTGGGTAAACACGCCCAGACTCCACAGAGACTCAGTGCCCATCCGATCCCCTGGGGAGCTGGCTGCCTGGCTGACAGCCCGCACTCTCCCCAAGGATGCCCTGCTGCGGCTCCCCATGGGAACTACAGCCTTGGCCGTAAAATTAGGCTTAGACCGAGTGAGCAACCGTAGCCGAGAAGTGCCCATCTATCATCTACCGAGGGAGAAAAAGCCCAGGGAGCTATGCACGCAGTGAAATAGAGGCTGAGATGATCATAACCAGGACGAGAAAATAAAAGCCAGCAGGCTTATGAAAGTCCCATATAAATCCTGAGCGTTATCTATTCTGCCTTTCCCAGGCGGCCGTCAAATGCACAGACAGACAGACAGAATCCCAGGAGGTGACCCACACATCTTCTGGATTCTCACCCGGTGCTGAGCACACGATAGAAGCTCCATGAATTCTTCGACACAGGCTGACTGGTTTCCTCTCCAGAAGACTTAACAGAAATAAATTACTGGGCCGAAGAGAACACCCAGGTGGGAGCTCAGGTGTGCAACACGGGACACCAGTCAGGCATCCCGCTCTTCAGAGATTAAAGCAGGCCCGAGTAAAATCACGTCCAGGCAGCCGAAGAAGGAAGGGCCAGTCGCAGTGCTTAGGCTGACGTCAGGACAGATCTGTGGCCAAAAAGAAGCCTTCTGCCCACCATCGCTGGGGCTGCTGCCTTGAGCATCTTTTTCCACATCACAACTAAAAAAATCGATAAATTTCTCCTTTAAGGAAGAGTCTGGCTTTGATACCTTACCCAGTCTTGTTCCATTTAAGCCCACCTGTCACAGGAGAGAAGGATTTGCTCTTGACAGACTGAGGCACCGAATGGTCCTTGTCGGAGAAGGAGACCTAACACCTCCAGCCACAGTTTCCTCATTTACTTGTTCACCGTGGCTGTGGCTGTTGGCAAATTACAGGTAGAACATGGCAGCCAGGATGGGTGAGCTGGCCAAGGTGCTGGCTAGATTTGGGAAGCAGGAATCAGAAACCAGGTGAGCTGGTAAGAGGCAAAAGAGGAAGTGGTGCCAGAAGACAGTGAAGGGTCAGACACCTGGAAAGCAGACACAGGATGCCGGAGCAAAGGTGACCTTGAACATGAGGAGTGGAGAACGGTGGCGGGGAAAGCGCTTAGCTCCGTCCAGAGCCTGCAGGGCCAGAGCAAAGCCTCCTGTTAAAGCATCTCCAGGAACAAATGAATTGCGCCACCAACCTGCAGGAGTTCAGAGGGGTAAACTAGGAGGCAGGCCACCCTCTCCTCCCCTCCCATAAATTCAGTTTATTCTACCTCCCAAATCTCTTCTCTTCAGCCCCACGGCTGCCTTCCTAATTCAGGCTGCCATTGGGTACCTCCAGCTCAAATGGTTCTCAGCCTTGACTGCACACTAGGATTACCTGGGGAGTTTTAACTGCTGATGCCCAGGCTCCAGCCCCAAAGATTCTGGTTTAACGGGTTCAGGGTGGGGCCAGGGCATCAGGACTTATAAAATCTTCCCCAAGTGATTCCCGTGTTTAGTCAAGGTTGAGAATTTTTGGGTCCAGATTGCAGCAGGAGGGCCTTTAGCTGGTCTCCTTCCCTCTGGTCCATCCCCACCCTCTCCAGCTCATTCCCCTTGTGCTGATGGAAGGGAGCCAATCAGATAATGCCATTTCCCTACCTGTACACCTACAGATGGCTTCCCATTGCTCTCAGGATGGCTTGCATGTAGCTTTATGGCCTGGTCCCTGCTGATTTCTTAATACTCGCCCCATCCCAGTAGGTCTTCAGTCATTCCCATTTCCGGTTCCTCAGGGAAACCATGCTCTCCGTTATCACCACGACTTCCCTTATCCCAGAGAATGCCTCCAGCCCTCAAACCCAAGGCCTTCTGTACCGAAGCACACTCACCCCACAGGCCTCGGCTCATCCCTTGTTTACTTGACAAATACTTGTGGAGTGCCTATTTCAAACCCTGTTAGTCACCAGGAATACAAAAGTGGACAACATTATACGTGCGGTCTGCCTGCAGGGAGACTGCAGATGAGAGGAGGAGACAGACACTCATCAAAGAATCATGGAATATTCCGTATAATTACAGACTGAGATCAGAGCGAGAGCTGTGATCGGAAAACCCTTCCCAAAGTCTGAAGGATAAATAATCATCAACTAGTCGCAACAGTTGGGTTGGAGAATATTCCACACACAGGAACCCCATCGTGGAAGGCTTGGAACTGGAAAGGAACAAGGCCCATGCACAGAACGAACCCTCCTAGCGCTTCCCACAGCCTCCCGAATGTCTTTCGTCAGGACCTGAGTTTACAAATATTTGTAGTAGCTAAGAATTCTTTGAGAGCAGGGTATCTGCATATCAGTTTCAAATCTGTATCTCTATCTTCTTTCTAACACAGTGCCTGGCACATAGTAGTGGCTCAAAAAATATATTTAATGAATGAGTCAGTGAAGACCCTGAGACTCAGAGAACTTACAAGGTTTACCCAAGGTTGTACAGCTGTGTCAAGAAAGTGCTTTGAACCCAAATTTGCTAAGTCTAAACCCATAAGCCCAAGGTTCCAGCTATGTTGGCCCTCTGTCTCATGTCCCTAAACAGATTATATACTCCTTGGGGGGCAGGGACACTATTTTCATCTCTTCACAGAACTTACCACTTAGTGTTGGATAAATGCACTGAATAAATAAAAACCAAGTACTCATTGGCTAGGGGAGCTCATTTACACCTTTTACTAGATTTTTTTTTTCTAAGGCTTCGGGTGCCCAGTGTTCAGGCTGTAAGATAGAGCCTCCTAAGACCAGAGAAAGCAGTTGGCACAAAGTCCCCTGTTTTTCCCAATGTAAGTCATCAGCTTTCCTGATGGTGGCCCAAGTCTCCATCAAGGGAAAAAGTAGGATTGTCCTGGATAATTCTCAAAGTCGAGCTCTATAAAATGTGGGGTAGCCTGGCCTTCTCGTAGTTCTATAGAAAGTCTGTGTTCCGAGTCTCCTAAAACTTAGCCCCATAGCTTGAGAATTTCTCGTCCAATTTGGAGAGATTTTCTTACCTGAGTCAGGTTCTCCAGGAAAATGGAACCAATAGGAGACAGACAGGCAGGAACACAACAGAAAGACAGAAAGACACACACACACACACACACACACACACACACACACGTCAATCACCATAGGAACACAACAGAAAGACAGAAAGACACACACACACACACACACACACACACACACACACACACACACACGTCAATCACCATAATTGCTATTATGGCGGCTGAGAAGTCCCACAATTTGCCATCAGCAAGCTGGATTCCCAGGAAAGCTGGTGGTGTAATTCAGCCCACATCTGAAGGCCTGAGAACCAGGGAAACCAATGGTGTAAATCTCAGTTAAGAGCAAGGAGAAAATGGGCAGCCCAGTCCCAGTTTAAGCTGGTGAGGTAGAAAAAAGGGGTGAATTCCTCCTTCTTCTACCTTTTATCCATTCAGGTCCTCAAAGGATTGGACATACCCACCACCCTGGGAGGGCCATCTACTTTACAGAGCCCAGGGATTCAAATGCTAATCTCGTCCGCAAACATCCTCACAAACATACCCAGAAATAATGGTTCATCTGGGCACCCCAAGGCTAGTCAAATTAACATAAAATTAACCATCACACTGAGAGAGCTTCTTAGCATTTCCCCCCCCCCCCCCCCCCCGTTTAAAAACAATAAAGAGAAATAACTTTGTTGAATTCAGCACAGAAAAAAGAATGAACTCTGGTGACAAATCATACCTATACAAAACTCTCCAACCAAATGCATTCGAGTAAGTCAGACTTCCTCACTTTACTGACAAAGTTCTACCATCTCTAAGAGACAGAAGAATTTCTGACCTAAATCTTGATCAATTCAAAACCAATCATCAATGGACAGGTCCCTGGGCACTTACTTTTTTGTTTTGCAGTACACTGGGACAACAAAAAGCCCCAGGGGAGATAAGGCAGTCCTGTTAAACCACCATTTCTATGCAAGAAGGAAGACAGGAGAGACAAAGTCTCCTAAAAGAGACAACATGACTCCCAAACCAGAAAGGCTGAACTGAAGCTATGACACAGATGAAGCAAGAACACGCCATCAGAAATGAAGTTGGCAGGCCCCGCCCAAGCTTTGGGTCCAAAGGGATGCCCCGCCCACTTCCGTTATCAGAGCCCGTGGCCGTGTATCCCACTCACGGCTATGGTTGGTCCAGCTCTCACAACTTACAGCTACAGCAGCAAAACCAGCTAACGAGCTCCCTTTGTTCTCATCCCGAGCTCACCGAGCAGTCTACCGTTGACAACTGGCTTGAAGACTGCTCTGCAGGAAGAGACAGGTGCAAGCCATTATGACATATGTTATCTGCATGACAGTTGTGGGGGTTTCTTTAGTATAAATCGAGATGGTGGCATTCTGACTTGATCTATAAGCCAAACACATTCGATTAGAGCAAAGCTTTCTCAACAATTGGATCTTTCTCAAGAATTGGCTGGGGGCAGACCGAGACCTAGGGGAGGTCATAGATACCAGTTGCATTTTGTGAGGCCTCTGGGCCAGCCTCACTGTCGACCTTCACGTCATACCCATAACTGCCACTCGTTTGTTTTCTGGGAGTGTGTGGGGCTACCCCTGAGCCTCATCTTCCAGACCGAGGACATGTCTACCTGTGAATGGTTCTGCCTCTTTAATTGGCTGCTTGTTGTCTCTGAGGATTAAATCAACAATCCAGGTCATCCAGGTTTCTGGGTACCCAGCTCAGGTCAACTGAGTGAAAAAAAAAAACTCTAATGGAGGCAACTTGGACATTCCTGATTCCACGCATATTATAGAGGGTGAGGTCCCCAGGGAGACAGGGATGGCTTTCATATTTAACGGAGGGATTGTCAGCCTCTTTTTGCCTCCGGCCAGGTTCTTACAGGCTCAGCTTGATGGCACGCTCTCCAAGAATGTCAGCAAGTGCTTTCTTCCAGCCTGCTGTTAGTGCCAACATCCCCGTGCCTAAGACAATGCCCGATACTTGGCAGGGGCTCGGTAAGTGGTTTGGAGGTGAATGGGTAAATGAGTGAATGAATGAATAAATGAATGTTTCTCTCCCTTTCCTCTTCCCCCATGAGGGTGAGCCTGGAATGAGAACAAAGGGAGTTAGTTAAGCTGTTTACTAGCTATAAGTTGTGAGAGCTGGACCAATCACAGCCATAGAAATACAGCCACTAGCACTGAATATTGAAGTGGGCAGGGCATCACTTTGACCCAAAGCTTGGGCGGGGCCTGCCAACTTCATCTCTGATGGCACGTTCTTGCTTTGTCTGTTATATCATCCAAAAGCACGACATGTCCCTACGAGAAATTTCTCATGACGCACAGTGATGCTCAGCGTGGGGTGGACGGAGTCAACTGTGTATCAAATCACTTGAGGCCTTCGGTTCCACTGTGTCAGGACACACACCTCCCTTCCCCCAGATTCTAAAATGTCCATGCTGACCCTTCGGAAAGAAGACTGAAGAAAGCACTTGCTGACTTCCTCCGGCTGGGCATCGGGCCAACCTTGGACAAAGGACAAAGCCAGGCGGAGCCCCGAGACGCAGTGGGTAGGAAGAGCATGTGGGCTCTCCAAGGCTGCAAGGCCCTGGTGCCTCTGCACAGCCACCCACATGCCTGAGATGCACTCACGGGCCCAAGTCAGCCACTCCCTGTATGGAAAGTGGTGACGGTCATTTTCTTTTCAGAGAAATAAGTCTGTCATTCAAACATGCAATACCCTAAGCGAAGCCAAGGAGAGCGAGAGCTCAGCATCAAGCCTTCTTTCTGCACGAAGTGGCATTGCCTTCTTGACGGAGACGGTTTCTGTCTGCTCCTCCGCCTAACGTGGGGAGCTGGCGACTGCCTTGCCTCACCCCTCATGCCGTGGGCACCTAGGCTGAGCCCCCAGGCTATTGCCACCAAGGCCTTAGGAGTACGTGGGCCCCCTGAGGGGCAGGGACCCGCTTCAGTCACCACCATCCGCGTGCTTGGGTGAGTCTGACGTTTAGGTCCTGGCTTTATTCGGCACAGAGGCTAGAATAAGCACTCAGTAATTACCAACGAGTGGATGAATGAATGAATGAACGAACGAATGAATGAATGAAAAGATGACAGAACAGGGCCTGAAGACCCGAGACGAAAGAGGGCCCGTTCTGAAGCGAAAGTCCCCGGTGGGACTGATCTGAGGGGAGGACCCAGAGTGTGGAGCAGTCGCGGGGAAGGGGACACTGAGACAGTGAGCACCAAGAGCAGAAAGCTGGCAGATGGCAAAGCAGACCGTGGGAGCCAACGGCCTTTGCCCACCCACCCTTAGTCACCAGCCTCCGAGATCTCTTCAACCCCTGAGTTCTCTGATGAGAGCAGAGAGAAGGATGTGAGAAATGAATGGTGGGCGGCTGGAGACAGGCCCTCGTGACCTCACATCGACCTTGCTTCCAGCTGCTCCCAGAGCAAACCCAAGGCGGCCCTGGGAGCTTGCTCCAGCAGCATCACACCGCTCGAGGTGGGCAGGGGTGGGGCATGGCTTCCAATTCCTGCTGCTTCCCTGAGCTCTGTGAGGCCAGGCCAGGGTTTTCCCTAGGGACTGACAGTGACTCACACAGTGACTTTCAGACTCGAAGCCTCGCCCAGCGTGGCTGCTCAAGTTCCAGTTCATAATCAAAACCTGTTGCCTGCCCACGTCTGCCTCAGTCCCGCTCAGAGATGAGAACGGAAGGACCCTGTTGCCAGGCTCTCCGACGATGCAGAGCTGAAGGCCTGGGCAGGGTTGTAAATCCACGAGCAGAACGGTCCCTAGCTACGGAAAGCTGGCCACAGGCCAGGCCCTTTGCTAAACATTCGAGGGGTGTCCTCCCCACTAAGCAGAGGCTGCCATTACACCCCCTTTATAAAGGAGGCTTAGACGAGATAAGCCCAGGCTCCTGAAAATGACCTTCACCCCTCTGTCCAGCAGGGCTAGTTCACAAAACTAGGACTTGAAAATAAGTCTATTGCTATAGAAGAGGGTTTCCTCCCAGATATGAAACTAGAAGCCACTTCCATCCCATGCAAGCCCCCGCTGCACCCCTCACTCCATCCTTCTACTAAGTAAACATTCGCCAAGAGGCTCCCTGTGTCTGGCGCCAACCTTCACCAGCATTTCCTCCGGTGCCGACGTAAAAGATTTGGCATCAGAACGGCAGTGGCCAGGGGACCCAGTACTGCCGGACCCTGGGGTCTTGGCCTGACCTCTGAGGACAGTGACTGTTCACGGACTCCCCTGCCAGACGCAAAAGAGACAGGGCTCCCTAAGAAGCTCACTTTATAGGCAGCTAAAAGTCCCCCCCTACTCACCCACAAAGCAAAGCTAAAAAGGCATCTGTCTTCAAGGACACCAGGATCCTTTTTTTTTCTTATTGAGAGAAATAAAAAGGCTTTGCAAACTGCTGAGAGGATTGAATTATAAAACATCAGAAGGAGAAGATTATCTGCTCTTGTCCCTACACTCAGCAGCCTGTTCAGTGAGCAGTGGGGTGGGGGGAAGGGCTGAAGGACTCCTCGGTCCAGCTCTCCCTAGAAACGCCTGGCCCTTTGCAAGTACTGGGCCTCCTCTCGGGATGCTCTAAGCAGAGATTCTCACACCGAGATCCCTGGACCGGCAGCGTCCATGCCCTGGGACCTCGTTGGAAATGCCAGCTCTCAGGCCTCACCCCCTAGCCCTACCGAATGAGGAATGATCTGTTGTTCTGAGGCCAGCAGCGTGAGAGAGGAACGCCAAGTGTCTACTCTTGCTGGACCAGCTTCGATGTCCACGAACACAGGCCATGGGCGGCCAGTGTGGCCGGTGAGGATGCTGACTGAGATGGCACCTTCATTCTCACTTCTTGAGTCCTCACGGAGGTGAACATCTTGTTTCCTCAGTCAATGACCCTCCAAACGTTTTAAAACTCAATTTTCTGGTCCGCCCCTGCCCGCTGCTCCCATGCCACGTAGATAGAGGCAAGGCTCCTCCCAAAAGGATCAGGGACAATCAGACTAAACAAAGCCAATTGTCAGAAAGTGCCTAAAACTACGTCTGGCCCTTCCGAGGACCTCAAAAACATAGGCTCCTGTTCCTGCTTCTTGCTTCTCTCCTCTCCCCCCGGAGCACAGGACATCCTGATTCAAAGCTTCAGAGATAACTACAAAGCACAGATCCTCCACGTGCCCCAAATCCAGCCCTGATACGGACGCGAACTCCCGCTGGGAGATACCGTCCCGAGTCATCACTGTGTCTCATCGCCCATCCGCTCCGATGGCTCAGAAGCCACATCGGTGCCTCGTGACTGAAATGTCCAGTCTGACCCTATGTTAGAGCAAAGACAACGTCACGCTGTAGAAGCCCACTGATTCGGTGAACCGCTTGTCAGCCCAGGCGTCGACACCCCAGGAAATCACTGCTAGGCAGCAGGCGGGGGAGACATGCTTCGTGGAAGATTTGTCTGTTTTCTCTCTTAGAAATAGAGGGAGGTTTTGGCTTAAGGGCCCCAAATATAAGCTTATTCCACCATTAGATCAGCCTTCAGCAACTACCGCAGACAGTGTGAAATCACGCTCTAGGCGCAGCTTCTGTCGGAATGGCGACCTTGCCACCAGGCTAGGCAGCCGCCACGGTAGACAGAGCCCTTCCGGGCCCGCCCAGAGCAAGGCACCTGCAGCGGGGCCGTGAGCAGCTGCTGATGACCTCGTTTCATTCGTGGCTGGGATTCCGGGAGGTCAGTGAGATCGGCTCTGTCTCCTGTCTGGTGGAGGGAGGAGGGTTTAACTGGCAAGAGAACTGGCAGAGGGAGTGACACAGATGTGACCTCTGCTGGCCTCACTCCTTCCCCCCGCAACTCAGAGCCACATGAGAAACCGAGCAGGGTGTCCGTCTGCTTGACTCAGAGTCCCCGGAATCCTCCAGATGTTTCTCCGTCTGCCCCTTCGCTCCTTCACGGGGAACGGGGAGCAACAGCCACAGGGCCCAGAAGCAGATTCCCTTTAACGACCCTGCGAGCCTCCCGTCTGGGACCAACCTGCTGTCCACATGCCAACACCCCTCCACAGAGAATTCCCTGCCTTCCCCGTCCCCAGAAGGACCTCCTTTTGTGGCTCATTTAAAGGGCCTGAAAGACAAACAGGCATCAGACTCTTCTACCTCATATCCTAAGCTCGTTAGTGGAGACCAAGTGAGATGGAAAAACCATCGCTGGATACAACTTCCAGAAACAAAAAATAGGGATTCCGTTTGTCTTCTGCTCGTTTTAACAGTCACTCACGCGTGGGCCCGAGCATTTAGCAAGCGGTGCTATCCTCCTGTGAAACGTCGACAGACCCTCATAGGAAAGGATATTTGTTGATATAATAAAGTTGACCCTTGAATACTGCAGGGGTTAAAGGCGCCAATCCCCTGGGCAGACAAAAATTCACATATAACTTTTAACTCTACAAAAACTTAACTACTAATAATCTGTAGTTGACCAGAAGCCTTACCAGTAACATAAACAGTCAGTTAATGTGTATTTTGTATGTTATATGTAGTATATACTGTATTCTTAAGATAAACTGAGCTAGAGAAAAGAAAATGTTACTAAGAAACTCATAAGAGAGAATACAATCACAGTATTTATTAGAAAAAAAATCCTTTTATAAGTGGACCACACAGTTCAAACCCATGTTGTTTGAGGGTCACCTGGATTTATAACTTTAAACCAGGTATTATGCTAGGTCCCAGAGTCACAGTGCTGAGCATAATTGCCACAGCCCTCCTCTCGCTGGACCTCAGTGTAAGAGAGCAGACAAGTATTCAACAAGTAAATAAACGAATACATATGTAATTAAAATGCATATTAAGTGCCAAGAAGAGATTTTTTTTTCCCCCAGGGAGTTGCTGGGCCTTACAAAGTGCTTTGCACAGGATTTGGATGGAAGGGGCCGGATGATATTAAGTGGCATAGAGTGACACGGGAATTTCGGAGCAGTGCTTTCCAGAAGACATGTCACCACAATGTCTTCACGCTAGTTCTGGGCCTTCTGATATCTTTCGAGTTGGCCCGAAAGATATCACAGGGCCCAGAACTAGCGTGATTCCAACTCCTTCCGCTTCCCTCGGCACCAGAAACAAACGTAGACGTGGGCACCATGCCCTCCCCCGAGGGGACCCGCAGCCTACCTTCCTTCCTCTGTCCCTGCCCACGCCACCCTCTGTCTCTCGGCCCACAGACTCATTTACAGAAGAAGGCTTTCAGATGTTACTCCGACATTTCTCAAGATAATGCGAAAAAGCCTAATTACATAAAACCAGCTCAAAAAAAAAAAAATCTCTCATTCGGTGGCCAGGCCCTATATGGTGACACCGATGTGGGGATGCAGATCGAGGGGACCATCCCACAGCCTGTTTCTCAGAAAAGAGAGAGGAGGGCGAGATGCAGACGCTGGGCCCGCGAGGAATGCAGACCAGAGCGTTCTCATATCTTCCTCCGGCGGACACGTGCGCTGCGCGGAGGGCACTCTCGGGGCTGCCCGTCCAGCCTGTCCCTGTCTCTGGCTACGGCACTGGTCCCACATCACCCCCTTCTAGGCTCCTGGGGAGACGCTGATTCCTTGCTTTGCTTAACCCCCTTCGTTAGCCTTCGGGATATAAGCAGGAACAGTGCATAAATCCCTTTGCTTCGATCCCACCTCGTCCGACTTGGCAGCCGTTTGGCCCAAAACCACAAAAGCTCTTTGGCAGAACCAGACATTGCTCCGCTGTCAAAACCGTCTTGCCGTCAAACAGGGAGTGAGGGGACGAAACCGTTCTAAGTGGCCTTCTGTCCCAGCACGAAGCAAACGGCCTGGGTCTGAGGAGTGATCACGAGGACCAAAGCCAAGTGGAGTGAAAGGCCAAGCACACACCGGGAGCAGCTGTCAGTCACCTGTCCCCTGACCCTGCCAAGATCTGACAAGGAGATGTGGCTCTGGCACCGCCCCCCTGACGCTGCAAGACACCCCAACTCAGGGAGCGACCCCAGCCAGGAAAAGCATCAACTCCATTCAGCAGGAGCTGGTAGAATGAACCTCACAAGCAAAGGAATGTGTGAGACCCATTAGAAGCTCCCTCTTGCCCCTACACATGCGTACACGTGTGCGTGTACGCGTGCGCATGCACACGCGCACACACACACACACACACACACACACACACACACACACACCACTAGGCACACATCATTCACAGATCCAGACATCAAGGACTTAGTAGTAGAAAAGACTGTATTTTTTATTTCCTTTCCAGTAGCATCAAGAGGTTGTGTCTTGATGCTACTGGAAAGGGGGCCGAATTCAGGACGCGTTTTTCCTGGCTGACAATTATTAGGTGGCCTGAACTGACAAGTTGCCTCCAGCTAGAAAACATGGGGTTCAAAAGGAGACAGCTATTCAAATCCTCACAGCCCTTTTGCTGCAAGCTCACAGCAGGAAATGTGGCAGGGAGAGCGGACATAATTCACAAACAGCCTTGTCCGAGCAATGTCACCCCTCTACATATGTTTAAAACCAAGAGGTGGAAGAATCCTCTGGTTACTTCATAGAGATGCCCACTTGCTTTCTTCGTCTTTGATGTGTGTGTATGTGTGTCCTTGATTTTTAAAGCTAGGCCAGTTCCACTCAGCCCCTAGATCTGGTGAGATATTCCTTACACTGCTACATGTTATAAAAGTGAGAAACGTAAAGTTCATAATCCAGTGGAAATATCAGAGGCAGCAGCGTCCTCCCTAAAGCATATCACCTTGGTATAATTGTTTCGGGTCATATCACTTAAGGCAACAGCAGGTAGGTAGAGGAGGTGATGGAGAGAACTGCCCCCTCCCCCCCGCCAGTCTGCACAGAATAAGATTCAAGAGAAATCTCATCTCCTAGCACTCTTTCCCATCACCAAAGACAGAAGGAAGACAATTGTTTGGCTTCCAAAAACACGCATTTGTTCCTTTCCACTCCCTTCCTCGTGCCCGAGACTGCTTTTCCTTGAAGCTCATCTCTCCTCTCCAAGCAGTTTACTTATGGCTGGTCCAAATGTTGACGCTCTCTTTTTATTTTAACTAGATTTTCCCCAGGAGTGTTGCAGATCAGAGGGGGATCCCCAAACTCATCACACAAAAAAAGGCAGATGCCCAGGCTACCCCCGACTAACTGGAGCAGAGTCTCAAGGGGTAGGGAGCTACCTTTCAAAAGCTCCCTGAGTGATCCTAATGAGAGGCTAGCTTTAGAAGCCACTGGAAGAGAAAAAAAGAACAGGCAGCGAGTACTCAGTTTGTTGAAAGCACATTGAAATCTAACCACCTTGTAGACCCAACCAGAAAAAGAAAGAGAAATACAAACTTGTGTGCTGAAAGTGAGACACTATCAAGCTGTCCGAGCTGTGGACACTATCAGGTTAGCTTTTCCTGGAATGGATGTATTTGTGTTTCAGGATAATAATGATTATTGATAGGATGAGCAGCATCTTAAACTAAGAACATGATCACGTCAAATTCCTCCATCAGCTCTACGGCACAGGGAAGGGGGTTCAGTTATTATGGGTACGAGTCAAGCCTAAGGATAGAAAAGTAAAGCGATCTGTGGCCTCTGCCATGACAGATCACTTGTGTCATGCACACCTTCTACGTTCACGTCACAGGGACGTGACAGGAAGGGGAGGAGTGGAAGAGAGGCAGAGGCAGGAAGAAGAGAGGACAGAGAGGATGCTCGGTACCTTTTCCTAATCTCCCTCTTCCTGAGCCGGTACCAGAGACGGGAGTCGTCCTTGGCCCTTGGCCTTCGGCTAATGTCGATAATAGTTCCCTCGATCTGGACCCGCCTCACAGCTCGTGACGCAGACAAGAGACACAACATCGCAGCCGTGTTAGCTCTTGTCTCTCTCCATGACGGGCATGTGGTTGCCCCAGGAGAAAAGGGAAACACAGCTGCAGAGGCAGGAGGAGGCCAGGAGGGAAGGGGCAGGTCCTAGGCTGTGATCACAACATTGTCAATCAGGAAGGTGGATACAAACGCCTTGATGGCCCAAAAGACCACGGAGCCGTGGACGAGGGTGGCGAGGGAGGTTCGTGGTCCACGGCTCTATTCCCAGGTTGTTTCCATCTTGAGGTTCATGCTTTACTAGAGAAGGGGAGACATTCTGAACCCCTGCCACGCGGAGGGGCCAACCCCACTGATCGCCTTAACACACTCAGTCATTCTCCAAATTTAGTGTGTGTCAGAATCACTTGGGGATCTGGTTTCAAATTCAGACTCCTGGGCCTTCCTGCAGAGGTTTTGTTTTGTGTGTGTGTGTTTGTTTGTTTGTTTGTGTTTGCCCTACTGCCAGTCTGGACCCAAAGCCCTGGAGTTCCAGTGGGTGTGGGGGAAGCCGGATTCTCCCTTCAGCTCTCTTCACACATCCTGGACAGTGGCACAGAGCCCACGCAGAGCCAGGCGCCCTCGCCGGGCACATGAGCCAGGGCTTGCCTGGCCTTGAGCTACCAGCAGAGCCCAGACCTCCAGTGGGGCCGAGCTGCCCCAGTCCCCTCACCGTCCCATTGTGGTTAAGCCCACGCCAGCAGGAGCCGTGTTCTTGTTCTGAAATGCTTGGCCAGCCCGGGCTAGCCCAGGGGGCAATTCAGCCCCGGGTACATGTCAGAAAGGCTGCCTGCCGATACTTGAGACCTCGCTGAAAATGTGACGGGGATTACATTACCCCCTCCGAGCTGGTCAGGTCAGATTTCCAGATGCAGAGAAGGCCTTCTGGGGACAAGGCTGCAAATGGACTGCACCATCACAGTGCTCCACTTGGGCCCCTCACACTGACCAGTGAAGAGGAGTGTGGCTGCATCTGTGTGTGTGTGTGTGTGTGTGTGTGTGTGTGTGTGTGTGTGCACGCACACATTCAGGAGTCTAGATGTATGACAAGCACTAGAGCGTATACAGCAGGAATGGACTCTGGAGATTTTTCACTTTTCTATTTCTTTTGTTGAGGAGGAGACCTTGTTCCTTTATAATCATGGACTGAGCATTGCCTCTGTTGTAAGCACCGTGGGAGCTGCAAAGGCCCTTCTGCTGTCAGACCTTCCAGCCTAGCTAAAGGATTCTGCAGGATAGGCATGCATTTCACCCCGTTTCCAGGGTCACACCACTCCTACAGCCTCGACCACCCCCATGGAGCCAGTATTTACAGACCAGTCATTACACGCCCACTACTGTGCCAGGTGCCGTGGGGTATACCAAAGGAGCATAATAAATACATGGGGAGCCAAATTTATCATGCACAAAGCCAACTGGAGAAGAATATGAGACAAATTTATAATGTCAATAATAGGTATATAACCCAAGACTTTCTCTCAAATCGCAGTTGTTGGTTTTTTTTTTTTTCAAACTAGAGTAATGAATATCCCCTAAAAAATTTGAGGGACCTTCTGTGGCCTAAATTTTTTTAGACTATTACTTGAATATGTATAAACATAAAATTTGGCATAATTTTTTAATTTTATAAATAAATAACAGCGAATTTACAAATTACATGCCAAATTATATATATATATGTGTGTGTGTGCGTGTGTGTGTGTGTGTGTGTGTGTATTCTGAAAACACAATAATATTTAAATTAACAACACTATTTTAATGATCCTCTCTTGCTGAAACCGAATTAGTGGTGCTGAGTTTAATAACAGAAAGCGACAGCCTCTGGGCTGCTTCTTTCTTTCATCGGCCTGGCTTTGTAACTTGACTTTCATGAGACTAATTCAGAGAGGGTCTACATACATAGGAGTTCTGTTCAAAATTAAGGTCACGGTTTCAAGGCTTTGCAGGCTCGTTCAGAAGACGCAGACCTCATATCTAACCGAAACTTGCAGGATGCCACGCTCAAATGCCTGTTTTAATGATGTATCATCTCATAACACTGCAAAGCTGTCTAATTCCATTGAGGATAAGATCCACACTGTGACATTCAATTTAATCCCATCATTGTCCCTACTAAGGAAGAAAAAGTCTTCATTGTAAATTTAGTACTATGCTTACTTTTAATGAACTGCAAGTTCCAAAGTACCCAACTCAACCGAGCCACGCGATGTATCTGCTTACATGTCATGACGGTGAATTTCCTGGGTCAGCCTGACTGGGCTAAGGGATGCTGTGATAGCTGGGAAAACATTATGTCTGGGTGTGTCTGTAAGGACGTTTCCAGAAGAGATTAACATTTGAATCACTAGACTAAGAAAAATTGCCCTTACCAGCACAGGTGGGCATCATCGCATCCTTGAAGGACCTGAATAGAACAAAAAGGTAGAGGAAGCAGGGCTAGGATGTCCATCCTCTCCCGCCCTCAGACACTGATGTTTCTGGTTCTTAGGGCTTTGGATTTTGATAGGAACTACACTCCCAGTTTCCCTGGGCCTCCAGCTGGCAGATGGAGGATCATGGGACCTCTCACGCCTCCGTGAGCCAAGCCCTCATGATTAATCTTTTTCTTTATATTAATATATATGTGACTGGTTTTGTTTCTCTGGAGAACCCCGATTAATGCACACGTAAAATGGCAATGGTGCAGGTGCAGGGTCTGTGACATTCCACGAGCCTGCAGCACTGCAAGCCATGTGATGGCTCTGTTCTCCTTCCTCTCTTCCTTAGCTGAAGCTGCAAATTCCCAGCTGCCACTGGGAATTCCCTTGTTGTAAATGGGCTTGGATACAAAGTACAAATGTAGGCATGAACATATTCTAACAGTTTTGGTTAAAGGATGTTCATTCAAAAGATCTTAGATGAATACTTTCAGAGTTTCACTCAACTAAAAATCATAAGGTTAAAAAATATATATTGTAAAGAGGGCATAAACCCCTGGGAATGCTGAGGTGCACTCGTAACCCTCCATTCCGACCTTCCATCTCCCCTGCTTCTCCATGCCAGACTATTCGAGGGCATACTCACAGGAACTAGGTCAGTTAAGAGGATAAACTCAGCATCGAAGGAGAAGGAATAAAGTTGAGTCCTCAATAAAGCAGGACTTCCCCAGGCTTCAAAGGGGAGGTGTCTAAAAGGTTCTGCATAAGCCTCCTTCTTGGGACACAGGTCAGTCTCCACAGACCTAGAATTCTCATCTCTCCTCAAAGCGACTCTTCCTCAAGCCTCCCAGCTTGGGATCTGCAGCCTTTTGGGAAAACCAAGACCCTGTGCACTGAAGTAGACCACCATGCCTGCCACTGTCTCCTTTCCCCCTTGGGACATTCCCCCCGAGTCTAAATCACTTAGTCCAGAGGAGGATCCTGAGAATTCTCTTAGACTGTCACTGGTGGCCATGAATACCCCAAATCCCTCAGAGCGGTCCAGTGAAAACAGCTTTGGACACCCTGCTTTCCAGGTGGATCCAGAAGGGTCTTCTAGATCAGACTGCCTCTGCGGTCACTCACCTGGGTGGTGGACCTGCTGAAACAGGCCCATTCACATTCTCTCTCTCTGTCTCTCTCTGTCTCTCTCTGTCTCTCTGTCTCTCTCTCTCTCTCTCTCTCTCTCTCTCTCTCTCTCTCTCTCTCTCT